>JAPYMA010003026.1:0-181558 GCA_035041965.1 Anisakis pegreffii
GATGTGATCATTTCTGATATCAGACAGGAAAGTATTTTTCGAAAGTTAGCTTCAGAGGATTTTTTTGCAATCTCATGATGCAAATTTTCACTTCAGTTCAGTTCAAATGAGTTATTCTATCATAAAATTATGAAAAGAGTCTTTTGGCATTGCGTGAAGAGCAACTTAATAAACAGATTGTAAATTCAACACAATATTATAGCCTCGATACAATCGGTTACTTTTCGTCGATATATCTTATGTTGGAGAGTAGTCGTATTTTGGCTTTCGAATACGGTTCAGCTGGTGATCTGCAGAAGAATGCGCCTCGACATGACAGCGTATGATTGATCACTAAATTCGAGGGTTTTAAGACAATCTCTTCGCCTAGATCAGGTGTAGTCGATGATAGTGATGATGGCCGAGTAGTGGTAACAAACTGACCGTCTGAATCCACTGTCCAAAGCAGAATCAGTACGCATAAATATATTTGTTGTAAACGAATCATTGGGTAGATTTTGTTGATTCAACGAAAACAATACTGAACGAAAGCGATGCCGTATGATTATAAAACTTCAGCTTAACGGTTTTGATCAAAGTGTTAACCTAATCAATAGATGATTATTTTCTTTCACTGCAATGTTATCATACTAAACTTTATTGTTGCTCCGATGACTAACAAATAACAGCAGTTCAAAGCTAAAGATTTATTTGCACAATGGATGTTGCTTCAGCGCGATTACAATGCTGTGTGAGAACTTCCACACTAACTGTGAGTGAAATAAACCATAGCCACAATAACGCTGAATGAGTTGAGTTCTTAAGTAAACCGATAAAAACATCACAGACATTGTGATCGGAGTTATTTTCAGGTAGCTGATCACTCTCTCATTTGTGCTTGTTCACATTATTAATCTCAGATTAAACTCTGATCTATCATTTGCCTAACTGATCTCATAGTCACACTGTAAACCTGTTCACTTTCAGTCAAAGGATATACTTGAAAACTCAATTGTTGCTTGAAAAATGATGAATATTTTATACATCCCAGAATCTTATTCGCTTTTATCCTTGATCTTCACCCTTCTTGCTCGTGCTTTTCATCTTTGCTTGAACATAAGACTAACCGTACAAACCATACGGTCAATGCTTACTGTATCCCACTGCAACCATTGTTTCCACAATACTCCAAAAACTTTCAAAAACACTCTCATCAAATTTCTCCGTTGAAAATCATAAAACAAATTCAGAATATTACCACTCATCACCACAATCAGTCAGCTAAAACCAATAGACCATATCACTTCGTCGCACCTGTACTTCTATCTCTCATGCAACACTTCCTTCTATTAAAACCCCACAAACTTGCTAAATCCCCGTCCTTACCCTATCCAATTTACCACATCAATGAACACTGATTACACCAGTAAAACAGCAACAAATATTTATTTTCAAAACATTTCAATCAACTTAATTACAGTTGGACGAACACATGACACGCAAGTCAACAAACAACCAACATGAATATAACAACAAATACGTGTGAAATTCCATTTTTTGGAATAATACTTTCAAACACTTCACAAAAAATGTGGACACTTTAACTCAAACGAAACAAATCCATCATTCCATCAAAATTCTGCGAATCAGTGAACATTCCTTTAACAATTCAGTAATAATAATAATATCACATTGTCACTACCGATTCATTTCTTTACTTCTCAGATGGTTTCGTTTCCTTCTCTTTTGCCGCATCCCTCTCACTCTCCGAAATCTTGCGCATCATTTCGGCTCGTTTAATCGCCTGACGTTCTTCACGTCGCTTACGCGATTCCTTGTTCTTCGCACGACGAGCCTCAGCTTGTTCACTGAAAAATTCATTTATTTCACTCCAAACATTATACCCATCAAGTCCCCTTTTTTGGAGTATCTTCTAAACATGAATAACCCTGGCTTGTTCAACACTTCACCACCTAATCTCTCCGAATCAAAACACCTCACTCAGACACACCCATTCAATCAAATTCCAAACATCTCATCAAATTTGACCCTTCAAACACTTCAGGAAATAAACGCGCCGAACTATCCAAGCTCTGACGATTCTCATCACAAAATTTCTCAATACGACAGGTTGGAAAAATCGAATCATGAAATGGAAAACTGAACCGTATGAAAAAAAACAAGAAGTCCAGAAAAAAATCAGCAAAACTAACTGGAGTTGTTTCGATCGGGTGTTTTCGGTCTTTCGCTTGAAGATGAATTCCATCAAATTACGCTTGTTCTTGAAAGCGTTACCCTTGGCGCGAAGGTACAAGTCATGATACCTTAAAGAAATCCATCAACTATTCATCAACATTCGACAACATCATCATCATATCAACAATCCCAACATGAAATTCATCGCTGAAACCGAAAATTTTCCAACGAATACAAAAATTCTTCAGCACCAAAACCTACAAATGCTTGTCGATTTTCTTCGCTTCACGATACTTCTTCAACAAATGACGCAGCACACGCATACGACGAATCCAAAGAATCTTCTCTGGCATACGAGCATTTTGCGTACCACGTCGTTTACCATGACCCATATGACGTCCCTTAAAATGTCACGCTCATTATTTCATTTCATAAAACTCAAATATAAAACAAGATCTATCATGAGAGAATGAATGCTAAACTAATCCAATACTGAACTGCATGAAATTCGACGAAACGCACAATAGCTTCCAGACGCATTACGGAAATGTTTAAGAAATGGCCAAATAAATGAAAATGTAAAAGTGAGGGATACCTTAAACTAGAAGAATCCACATAAGAAATGTACATATTTTATCACTGCTTCAAAATCATTAAGGGTCAAATAAATCGGAATGTCACGCATAAAGGAAATTATAGGAGCTTTCCGGAATTTACCTTACGACGAGCTTCGGCATTTTTGCGTGCACGATATCTGGAATGAACTGCAACTGGCTTGCGAATAATGAGACCGTCTTTGACCAAACGACGGATGTTTTGACGGGAGTTGGCATTTGAGATCTCGTTCACCTCATTCGGATCCAACCAAACCTTTTTCTTACCGCACTTCAGCACATCGGATGCTAGCCGTTTCTGGAGGCGCAGATTACTGCAACGCAAAACTGTTAATGCACGCAACAAATGAGCCAAATTCAGTATGAATATGAAAGTCACAATGTGCAAATATATTCCCTACATTGGCTATGAGTCTAACTAGGAATTTTTAAAAGTCATTTCACATATTTCGAATACTCCTCAAGTCTTACGAAACATATGAATCCAAATACTTAGGCACTGCACTCATTTAATATCACAATCAAATATGGATAGATCACAATAAATTTTCAAAACTTCCACGTTCACTTCCTTAACCAGTTCATAAGCTCATCTTTTCGATGACAGAACCTCAGATCACGATTTCGACCTCAAATCTAAACAAGTACTGAATTCAGTCTGAAGAAACGAACCTCATCGCGGTACTTCCTCACGATATTTCACAAAAAAAATGGTGAGCGCAACCCTCTGAAAAGAATATTAGCACTCAAAAATATGTCTAAACAGATGAACACAATCTCTATGCAATGACTAGATTCTACTGTAGAAATCGCAGCAAGTCTCCAACTGAATACGAATATCACCCATTGATACAGCACAATACATGCTCAAAAGTGTGGCATTGGTAGATTGCCAGCCGTAAGCGGATTGAGTAAAATTTTGAAATATTGTGAAAAAATAAGCCGAGAGAGGGGTTGTTCTCTTTGTTATGCATGGAATCGTCGGTTTTCTTGTTCGCTAACGAATTTGAAGGATCTACGGAAGAGATTCAGGGCAATTTCCCCTGTGGACATGTTAAGACTCGTTGCACTCGTTGCTGGAATCGAGAGATCAGTGTTAAACTTGACTGCTGTGGGCACCTGGGACCGATATCACAATAATTTGCAATTTTTTGTTGCTCCGATGAACTTCTGGTCTAAAATAATGGCCACATGCGAAAATTTGGAACATTTCGGTTAGTTTAGGAAAGGCTCAACGATCAGAGAAATCTCAGTGATAAAGATGAAAAATCACGTTTTGATTTCGGTACCATCGAAAATATCAGTTCACCATGCGTGAACAGAACAAGGGAACTATTGGAGAAGATTAGAAAAGTGTTTATACTATCGCAAGATTATGTTCAGTGCGAGATATGACTGAATTTCCGGTGTTATGATGCAAAAATGAATGAATGAATTTATCGTACCTTGGAAGCACCGTTTGAAAACATCATTTAACAGTCATGGAGGAATTACTTCAGAAATCCGTTCTACAATGATCCGTCTATCTTCTTAATTTTTCCTATAATACCTCGAAACTTTTCGCTAGACGGATCTCCTCCTATATGAGAACCTGTGACACAGCGGCTGAGTGATGCAACCATATGAGTTGTTCTGAAAACTGCTAATTGTAAGCAAAAAAGCGCCTATATATCTCATCCGAAATGCGTTCTATTTGTTTTCGTGTTTTGATTTATTCGTTTCTCGATTTTCTTCATCGTAAGCTTAGTTTTTTAATCGTCCAATAAGCCTGAATCGTCCGAAGGCAAATGCTCGTATTTGAGTCATGCAAACAATTGTGGCATACCTCGTTTCTTGCAGTATGCTCTCTTGTTCTCGTCAACGGAAAGAACTCATGTAATTTCAACGCTTCAGTACATCAATTTTGCGCTTTGAATTCGAATGTGGATACTCATTTATATGTTCGTCTCTAATGTCGAAGTAATCAAGCGGAACACAGCAAACGCCGTTTTCCAAGTGCAAAAGGCTAGAAGTCCCGATATTTCGATATTTCTCGAAATGTTTTAGTTCGCTCATGTGAGCTTTTCTCAGTCAATTGCAAATTTCTTGTGAAATTTCATGAATTAGTTCCAAAACGAAGTGATGATCATCATGGCGCTATGGTAATATCTTGTCTTGTTCTGTTGAGATAGCTGTTCGAATGCATTAGAGTGGTCTTGGCACGAGAACGGAATCACTTGCGCGCGATTGCTCTTAATATTCGATCAAATAACATCGGTTCTGTGCGAAGAGCCTTTGGATATTTTTGTTTTTCAACCAGTTTACCAGCAGCCGAAGCTGAATTTTCATTTTTATTCACCCAAATTGGAGCTTTCTGAATGGGCCACCCAGGATTTTTTTGCAAAACCCCTCTTGGCTGATCCTTTTTCGAAATAAATGCTCATAGTTCCGTTGAAAATCTTCGTCAATGTTTAATTAATTCTAGCGAAATTCTTTTCGAAATGATGCACACGTTTTTCAGAACATTTCTGTTCGTTATTGAGAAATATTTATGCAAAACTGCGTGATAACTTCGAGAAATTCTGCATAGAAGTTGGTCTTTATTTGGTGCCATTCCAGCAAACGTTAACGTAAAACGTTCATGGATTTGCTCAGAACAGATTTATTCATTCGGTGTTTTATTTCAGAAGCGTACCCACTAATTCGTTTGTATTTGTTAAAAGACCGCAAGTAATGTGCTAACGTACTCGGTGCTATCTTGGTATTAATATTGCCAGTGTATTACAACAACAATAAATGCAAATGACCGCTCCGGACGATATTCAGTTTGAATGTTCAACGAGTGGCATCGACCGTGTCAATGATAAGATGTCGTTAAGCGATCTCGACGAAGAAGATTGTGCTTACCTTCTTAAGTCCATTGGTAATTTATCACCTCTCTTATTGCTCAGTGCACTTTTTGGTCAATTTTTGTTGAGGACATCATGTATTTGTTTGCTAAATAAAGTGCCTGATTCTCATAACGAAGGGTCCCTGATTCGTATGTTTCCAGTAAGATGTGATGGAGTTGTGGTATAGCTTCAGGTTGTTCCATATCCAGAGTGTCCGAATTTTTCGGGATGTTCAAAAAATTAGTTGGGAATGGTCCCAAGTAGAGTAGAATAATCGCATAATTGTTTGTGTTTAGAAATGGACGCATTTTCGAGTGTAGTGAGTGCAATGCGAGCACAAGGAATGCTCAACGAATATAAACAACTGCTCTTGGATCATCTGAAATCAGCACTTTTGTGAGTAATTTAATCGCAATTTTTTATCACTTCCATTATTCATGTGTTAAAAATATCACACATCGAATATGTATGTATTGTTTTGCATTTGAGTTGGTAGATGGTGACTGTTTTTGTGTATTCATTCATTCGTTGATTTTCTTTCAGTATTTCGGAATCATTCTACAAAACCGAGATTCGACGTGCTGCCGATAACGATGTGCTGTGTAGGATTGCTGAAACGTAAGATTCTACTGGGATCGTCATTTTCCTTGATAGTGTTTTATTAATGTGATTGTTATCGATCTTAACCTAAATGCTGTGTAATAATCGTTGCATTTTTGATCTTTATCATCACATTCTCTGGAAATAATTTCATTTGCTCAGATAATTCATTGTAGACTGAATCCGTCGTATGATACTTATACGGAATGGGGCACTGTTGGTAATATACCGTGTGCGTCGTCATTCAACGAGGTACCACTCTACGATGAAGAAGACTTGGAGGGTCTTGATGTGGCTGATCAACTGTTGAAACTGGCCAATTCACATAATTCTGAGATTCAAAACAGTGAAACGGCCGTTCTCGAGTTGATCGACCTGCCGAAAACTCCGTTTGGTTAGTGAATAATTGTTTGCTTGAGATCTTGATGTCTTCACCAGTAGATTGTCGGTTTGTTCAGAAAGCGCTATGAAGTGTGTCTATAAGGATTTGATAAACTCGTAGTAGTGAATGATCAAAATATAACTTTTTATTGCTTTTACATTCACTGGTTAAATTTCTTAGCTTATGGTAATTTGCAACGAATAAGTTCCCTTGAGAAGATTGAAAAATTTTAGTACCTGAAAGGTTACGTGCAATCTTACGAGAGACGGAAAATTGTGCAAATGAGCGAATCGATTCGGTGGCATTCGATGAATCGAAAGTTCAGTCTGAAAATTGCTCTGCTTCGTCATCGGCAACCACCACAAAGAAAAGCTCAACTACAGTGGCTCCACCTGGTGGCAACAAAAGAGGACGCAAGCCACGTTTGAATACACTGAAGTCACCGAAAGATGATGTGAGTTCTATGAATATTTCTATTGGGTTTCTTTATAAAGCCATCAGAATGTGTTTTTTGTCTGGTATTCTTTTAAATAGGATTTAATTTCGAAATGATATTAGCGACAATAGAAGTTGAGGTGATCAAACATTGGAATTGATTAGAAGGTTGAGAGGAATTCAGAATTTTTGTAGTTTCATTGGGTGATTCGCTCAAAATTCGCGAAAGTTTGCTTGAGAATGAATGAGGAGTTGAGGTGATTATGATTTGGATGCGCTTTTATCATTATTATTGTTGTTATTGTTCGTGTCGCTGCCATCCTGATTATAATTATCGTTGTTATTATTATTATCCGTAGAGTTACGATTGTTATTGTAATCGCTTCAGACACCGTATGATGGTGAAAAGCCAGAGAAACGTTTAAACAGAAGTGTTTCAATGAATGATGACGCATCAAGCAATGTGATAAATCATCGAAATAGCGTGAGTAAATGCAATGATAGAAAGAAATCAGCAACCCTAATGATACCTCGTTCTCCGGCGGAAACTCTTCATTCTGAAGCGGGCAATCTAGAACCAAAACAAGAGCAGTGCATGGTTGGTACAACACCAGATTCTTTATCCATCCAACACATTCATGCATTGAAAGTTTAGAATGGATAGAATTTGATTTGAATTTAGTTATTGCGCTAATAAATAGTAGGTAGTAGTTTTGCAAACTTGAAAATGAGAATACTGGAAGGGGATTTTTCAGAGTCTCGACGCGGAAAGTACCTCGAATGAAGCCTCGTCAACAGTGGCCTCTTCGATGACCACGACCTCAACTAGCAATTGTTACATTCCAGCGCAACCATCCGGCACGTTATCACCACCAGTCGCGCCACCGTCATCTCTCTCCGCACTGTCCGTGTCGATCCCACGTTCCGCAGTCCATCAGATGCGTTCATCGACAAGAGCAGATCGCAGGAAAAGCAGTCATTCATGTGAGTCTATAAGTGTTTCGTTGTACGATTATTGATATGGAAATGGGGAGATTGATATGGGAATGGACATTGAAGAGAATTTTTTGGTACGAAGAAGAGTGCAATTTTTTCATAGTCGCAAAATTTGTGTGGCACTGAAGGGTTGATTGATTTTTGCTGGTTTTAAGATGATGATCAACTGCAATTGCAATTGCAACAGCAACAACAGCAAAGTGATTGTCAAGTAGGTGATGACGAAAAACCAAGGAAACGTCGAACAAAAATGGTTGGTTGTTTTAAGAGCTTAAGAATTTATTCAGTTAATTATTGGATTACGATTATATTTACTTGTCATAGTGTCATTGCAGTTCATAACGTTTGCTAACGTTATGATTTAGTGTTGATGCGAGTGAATAGAATGGCGTTGATAAGTTTTTGATGTGGTAATATGAATAAGTTTTATGTGATTCAGCGTGATAACGCATCGTGCGTGTGTGCGCGAGTGATGCCATTCGTATTCGAGGCAGTCGTACCTGGTCAGAAAGTGAAACCTCCGAGAGGCAATCCGGATCGACGGTTAGTATGATTCATCAGAAATTATCAATTTATTTGTAATTATTACAGATTGTCATTACTAATGTTGTCATTATTAGTTAGTATCACCATTAAATCAAAATAAAAAAAAGCAAATGAATAATCGATCGTTTACAGAACTGCAAAACGTCCGTCGCAAACAAATGCCCCAGTGATCTTCATGAATGCCACCGCATCTTCATCGTCCACCCCCACGTTGTGCCCGTCATCATCACTAATTCCCAACCAGCCACATCACCATCAAATGACCAATCACTATAATCACGTATCGACTGGAAGCGCAAATATTTCCTCAAGTTTGAGTCTGACCTTGCCTCAACAACAACAGCAGCAGCAGCAACAATTCGTTTCTGGTGGTGCTGGTGTGGTTTCAATATCAACAGCGATGCCTTCGTCGTCGACATCATCGGTAGCGTCTGGAGCGATGTCTTGTCGCAGTGTACCGTTATCTCCAAACACTCCAGCACCTCAACACATCTCCAGATTACATCTGATCACTACTGCAACCAATCAACACATGCAAACAGCACATACCAACTCAACGATCAATTCAGCATCACCTGGTTTGTTTTAATTTTGCTTTTATTCTCAGCATTCATAGTTAGTCTCAAAATCTGGTGAAAGGAATGGAAGAGACTTTGTGAATTTTTTAAATCATTTACCTACTGTTAGATGAGTTTGATTTGGAACTTACTCAGAGGAACATTTAGTTACAACGGGAAGCATGTAGTTTTAGCGAAAAGCCGAAATAACAATTTGTTTTATTTGGTTTCTTGTGATATAATTTCGTCATGTATCTATATTTGCACTTACGATTAGAGATCTGATATTGTATATCAATTGTGTAATGTTAAGCCAGCAATAAGTGCGTTCTAAAGGATTCTATGGCTTTTTTTTTTGAAGGATTACTAATCAAACGATCACGAACCTCATCAATGTCAAATGCAATTGCGTTAGATGTTCAACAACATCAATATCCCATGTCGTCGTCATCAGACACCAATACGATTTTATATGCTAGGTCGTTGTCATCATCCAAAGCTCAACAGCTGAATTCACCAAGGAATAATAGTGGTTATATGAGGTTGGTAGTTGAGTTTTGGCTGAATGAATTTGTTGAAGGAAATGGAGTTTTCATGAAAATTACCATCATTTCCTTGGTGTTAGATGAGTTCGACTGCGACAGATGAGCCGAACTGTATTGGGAGTAGCAACAGTTAATCGTGACGGGAAGTATGTGCTTGAGCAAAAAGTTGTGACTCATGTCGTTGAATTCATTTAGCAGTTTGTGTATTCATTCGTATATTGACTCAACTGTTTGAATAATAGTTGTTGTTGATAAGAGAAAAATGAAATGAATTATTTATATCATTGGTCAGTTTCAAACCTTTGAATTTAAGATCGACCAGTCACAATAGCGCTTCAACGCAGCAGTCTTCAGCGAAATATTTCGTCACCTCGTCACCTTCATCGACCTTGAACACATCGCAACAACAGCAACAGTCGAACCTGTCTGCAGCTGCCTACAGCAATCCGGCTCGACCCTACTATGGAAATCCATCGGCTGCTGCAGTAATGGGCACTGCGGCTGGTGGTGGTCTTGGAGTCGGACTTCGATTATCGCATCCAAAATCGGAATCACTAACGATTTCAAGCAGTTCGAGTGTTGGAAATATTGTCGCAACTCGTAGCAGTTCAGCGAATGTGGCCATTCCGGGCATAAACTCTGGAGTGATTTCATTGAGTGGCGCAGGCATCTCGTTGAGTGGTGTTGATAAACATATAATGACGGGAGGTGATGGTGGAGGTCATGATTATGGTTGTAGCCAGGAATTGGGCAATGTTGCGATGAGCGTCGATAACACCACTGAAAAAGCACACAAAACACTGCGAAGGTATCGCTCGCTCACATTTCGTTTGTTTCTTTTTTTGCTCATTTCCTTTGGTAAAAATTCACTCGAAATGAGATTCATTTTGAATTGAAACGATTGATTGTTTTGTTATGATTTCATTGATATCTAGTTTGATATCACAGTACGTGCATGCATTCATTTGATTTTGTTGTTGATGGAGTTGATATTATGGGTCGCAAAATCGGGGAATGATTGAGTTTTAAAGAAAAGCAATTTGACGAAGCAACGAATCGAGCGAACAAACAATGAAAGATAGCGTTTCAGGTAGGGAACAAAATGAATCGATCCGTAAAGATAGCGTTTCAGGCAGTCGTTCTCATCGTTACCGTCATCATCATCGTCCATATCCACCTCATCGGTTTGTTCGGCATCCTCAAAACCAGTCAGCCCGTCCAATTATGGATCATTTGGCCTCGGATCGGCCATCTCCACCAGCGCAGGCTCTGCGACTAATTCGGGAAGCTTAAGTTCGTTATCGGTCGCACCCCAACCACAGTGTTCGACAGCAAACTTGCTGAATGGTTTCGATATTCAGACGGTGTCATCGGTGAATAATTGTTATCCGGTTGCTGCGATTAGTTGTAGTGAGAGTGATATTGCGTTAGAGATTGGCGGTCATCAAAGGATGGTCACCAGACGTCATCTGGCAAAGCAACAACATCTACTGTCGCAGCAAGCGTGCTCGAAATCGGATGATCGAGACCAGGTGATAGAAACGATGGAATCGACTTCTTTATCATCCACTTCTTCGGTGAACCCGGTGAAGCGGATCAGTGACATCGAAAATCAACGGGGTTATGACAAGGATGACAGTGGTGTAGGTGGAGGTTCGGTTGAGATGGATACAACGAATTCGATGTCAGAAGGTTCGTTTCTTTTACCTGAGTCAGTAATAGCTATTGGGAACTAGAATCTTATTGAAGTAATAAATTTGATTTTGTTGCTTGTTCACGAGTCTATCATGCACTGAACGAAACTCTAGAGTGATATGTGGATGCAACGAGTGAAGTTAAAGGAATCTGAATGAATTGTAAAAAAATTATATGAAGTTTAAGATGTATGTGCTGACAGACTAGGCGAGTGACTGAATGGGATTACTGGTATTTGTAGGTTTACGGTTGGAGTGTGATGAAGTTATGATACCTGAGCAAAGATGTATAGTAGACTCGGCATCGCAACGTCGTCAATATAGCAACTTGAATCATGCAAACGGTCGTTATGCATCAGTACTTTCACAGAGTTTGTTTTGTTGTTGTTATTATTATTATTGATGTTATTCTTACAATTTTACCTTCACTTATTGTATTTATTAATGCTATAGTTGTCATTATCTTGCTGGTGTTATTATTGTGATTAAAAGTAATGGTTTTGTTTAGGGGCAATGGTAATTGATGACTATTCGATGGGTGAGGCCGACCAACGCTTGGCATTAGGCACAGGTCACAGTCGTCGTCTTCATAATTCTAGTACGAATGGCAGTAGCAGTCGAATCATTGAAGAGCAACAATTTGTGAATGGTGTAATTTATCATCATAATTTGAATCTGAATGAAACTGGAACTGGGACAGGTCGTAGTCACGATGCGATAGGGCTGGTACCAACTGGGCATTGTATACGATGATTGTATTTAGGTTGGATGAGTATGGAGTATGGGATACTGCATATTGCATTTAGTTGTTTTATTTTGATGTATTCGTTTTGGATTTGAATTGTGTACAGTATTTTGAAGTGAGATTTTATGACAGTTTCATAATTATTATTATGATTATCATTATTCTTATTGTTGATATAATCAGTGCATTGTGCTAGCCGAATGTGTGGTACATTATTAATTTTAGCGTGTTGTTTAGGTTTAGACACTGAAAACATTTGTATCCAAGAATGTTGAAAGTAGGCTTGATGTATTGATTTTGTTGAATGTTTTGAATTCTCTTGACCACATTGTTCCTTGTTTGATATTGCTGCTGAAGTGGTCATGAATATTTGTTGAATTTGTAAGTCTCTGTCGATTTTATCATTGCCGCGTTTCTGTGCTATTAGGTGAAGAAATATCTATAGGATTCATTATAAATATTGTGATTTATTATCGAGCAAACATGCGATTTTTTGTTTTGATATCATATCATAATTGATAGTGGCGTTGTTCTTGTTGAGGTTATTATCGCTGTTACTATCATTATTCGTGTTACTGTCATTATTATCGTTCTGTCTTGTTTCATAGCGATTCATGATGATGACGATGATGAAGTTTTATTGTCAGACGGATATGATGAATTCTGTGAATGAATGACTGAAAAATTTGAATTTTGTAAATTCAAATGTTTGATTAGTTGTCGATGAAATCTGCTTGTTGTTGTTATTACGCTATTTATTCGCTCGAGTATGGTCGTTCCAATGAGATTGTTTCTGTCGCATTTGAAAGACTAAATTGAATTTTGTGGACATGTTCATTGCAAACGCATTCCTTGTGAATATGAAAACAGAGGATCGATTGAGTTTTATCTTCGTCTCAAACATGAATGAGATAAATTCCCCTAATCGATCATCTATTGTCATTATTGTTTTTAATTTGGCTCTGTTCTGTTTGTGGATGTTAGGGTGTGGCCATTATCGTTATTATTATTATTATTATTTATTGTTGTTCTTATTGAGATCATCATTATTTTCATTGATATTATTCTATTGTATCTTCTGATCATAATCTCATTCAATTGAATAGCAACTATTTGATGTGAACACTGTAAGAATAAGAGTAATAGGAAGGCTAAAAGGAAGTTTTCTGCTGCTTGACATTGAATTTGTTGGAAAAGTTGTGTTCAGTGTAATTTTTTGTTCGATCCTTCGCAATCTGTACTATCAAGTTTTGGTTTTGTTCTCATTCATTCTCTATGATATAATATAATGGTCTTGTTTATTGCCTGTTTCTAATGATGTAAAGTAGTGGTTTGTGCCAGTCGTGACAAATTTTGATTGTTGTTGTTGTTTTTGTTTGTGGTGTCTATCGACTATCAGTGATTGTCGATGCTAATCCAAAAAGCAGCTAGATTTCATCGAGTTTAGTCAGTATGAATTGAGACTATATATCTCGTTTACAGATCAATGATGTAAATTATGAACGATCGTCTGTGACATATATGTACAATATCCTCTTCTTTCCTTTGGTAGTATTTAATATTTGTTTGCGTTTTCGAATTTGTGATTGATTTCATATGTTCGATGTCTGTCTGATATGTCAACTTTATGTTAATATTTCACAGATTTTTTGTGAATTTAGAATTGTTTCGAAGCATTCTTTAACGCAGCCAGAATGCATTATCCATTCATTTGTGTAATAATTGTTTGTGTGAGATTCAAATTTGTCACATTTCCACTTTACTCTCTCTTGAATTTCGTTATAGTTCAGTTGATTTTAATTTGCCACACTAACTAAAGATGTCTGCGAGTGATCTTCACAATTCATTGTTGTTGTTTCATCATCATATCGAATTATCATCCATAAGTCTGTTTATTAAAATTTGATTATTCCGTTAATCGTTTATTCATTTTTTCGTGCATCATACATACATATATGTCGTTGTCGTCTTCATCATAATTGTCACTGTCATTAATCTATGATAATGTAATAATAAATATTTCATATCATAATTTCGTTTCGTTCCTATCACATATCCATCCTATCAAAGGGAATACACGACACAAGAATGCATTACAGTGATAGTTTGCCGATGCAATTTAAGAAAAAGACAAAATATCCAAATACGAGCAGTTGAGGTGTATATGAAGATGGGTTAAACGAAAATGAAGAGTTAATTGGCCGTTAGCTTATGAAAAGTGGAGATATAGCAGGTAAACACGACTGTTTATCGAGTAAATAGCAATCAAATGCGATGATTAAAGAAGGATCATTAAATAGGTGCGTTGATCATTTATTTAGGCGCCTTTTGATCATTTTTGATCTATTCTACCGAAGCGATTGGATTCCTCGTAAATTTTATTGATTCCGTTGAATGGTACGATCGTTTCGAAGAAATAAGCTGAGATCAGCGCTTCTGAGCGGTGACAGTGGAAGATGATAAGATAACTGATAAAGTATAGTGAGGAGTTCGCTCATCGCAAACAGTAAAATAAGTCATCAAATCGCTCGTCACACTAATCGTTTCTTATCTGAATGATTTCAATGTTCAGTTTATCAAGTGAATGAATCTGATAATACCTGTGTTTGCTAATGACTTTTTATCGATAAGAACTTGTCGTTCATTTGGCTATTTCGCATTGAATTCCATCGAGATGGCCGCCGCATTTCGTATGAGTTACTTTTATCTGGACTTCAAAATTGGTTCCGTTAAGTAATCTATTTTTTGCCCGGAATCACTCGTGGAGAATAGCTTCAAGACTCTATGCTGGTAGTGATTAGGTCAGCGATTGAACCAAAACGACATGAGATGAAAATAATTCAGCATGAAAAGTATCTGTTCACGAGTGCAAGCGTCGCCAGCAAATGATAACAAGACAGTCCAAATCAGTTACGAGTTTGTCATCGTATCTTTTGGAATGGAACGATTTCTGTTATCATAAATGCTCTCATATTCTCATAATCCTTCGTGATTAAAAAATTGATTATCAAATAACGTCCCAACCTATGCTGATAACTTCTTCACAGATATATACATGCAAATGCAGATGTTTTGTTGAAAAGTGGTTTAGCTGCTAATGGATTGCGTATTTTTTTCAAATTGTTGCTAGCATTCAAAGTAGCTCGCTTACTGTTAGATATTTCATCGTTTAGTCACGTCGATTCGACGATGAAATATCCAACCGACGTGGATAATCTGGAGAATAGTTCTCTTGGAGCAGACGATTGCTGTGGCAAAAACATGAGTCGGATGATGACTGCAAAAGCGGTTGCATATGACAAGTTGTCATCGTTGTCAAACGAAATTCACCAATTCCAAGGTCAGTCAGTCAGCCGCCATACGAAGGAAAAATGAATGAATTCAAACATAAATCACCGTTTTTTTGCATGGAAAGAAATTTTCGCTCTGGCACTATAATAATAAGTAATCTGATTTCGTATTGCATCATTATTCGAACCATCTGCTCCCCATTTCCTCTGAACACTGGAAGTGTTCCGTCTCATTCAGTCAAATACGACCTTGAACATAAAATGAATACCTGCTCGGGCCATTGTCTATTGCCATTGCTACTGGTGATCATTTGCCTCCAAAATTGCCTACCTTGAAAATCGCTTCCTTGTTAATTATACTGAAGAATTGTTAGAATCGAAAATGCGAGATTGATTGATTCATGCCTTTCGGTTCATTTCATGTTTTTTACTCGTCTATTGTTGAATACCAAGAGGCAATTCATTTGATTCAAACGGAATTCATTTGAGAAATCGTTTTCGATCAATTCTTCAAAACACCATAAAAATCACTGATCGACTTTCACAGATCAATGTTTCAGTACGTGCAAGTTCAAGAATAGCAAAAATTCTTTCTGTGTTAAAGAACTCGTTATGTTGTCATTAATTAAAATCAACGAGTGTTTGGCCTATATGTGCACATTATGATAATAACAAATTTGATTTCGCGTGTTCGTCAATCTATTGTTCACATTGCAAAAGCCATTGTGCTTATAATTAGCTCGCAGCTAACAATGAGAGTTAACAAAAAACACATCTTAAATCCTCAGTCCTGCGAAATCGCCATCGATACATATCCACTATTCAGTGTGAACGTAGCGATTGTTCAGTTTGTTGTTTCCTCGTTTTGAAAACTGCTTTTCTCATGTTCCAGCTTCTCAATGAATTAAGTCCCGTCTTCATAACACCAGCGATAACAAATGACGATATAAGATCCAGTGAACATTGTATTGTATGATTTCACAGATGATAATGAAAACAATTCAAAGGAAACAATCTTATGTTATACTGTTTGTTTGAGTTTGCCTTTGCTCCCTTGATACCTTTTTATCTCCCTCGAACGAATGAACATATGAACAAATGGTTGAGTTAAACTGGGATCCTGTTATGATAGGATGCTAAACTGCCCTACAACAATAATGTGGATCGATGGCTCGCTCGTAAAGGCGATTTCTTAAAGGGAAATTGATTGAGGGACGTTGATGAGTGCTGCTGCTGCTGCTTGACTCAGCAAAACTGAGTCTTTAAAAGCGTTTGAGAAGAAGGTGTTTGAGATGGAGAAGAAATTAAGAAGAGAAGTTAAGAAATGACTGACTGAGTTATTGTACTGAGAGTAATGAGTGAGCAGTGAAAATGCCCTCTTTCCCTCAGTGCATTTTGTCCGTTGTGTTGTTGATTCGATTCGTTATTCGTTTCTTATTTTATCGCCGACATCGTTGATCGATCCATCCATCTTCATTTTTCATTCCTCACATTGTGTTTTTGAAATTGCTTTTGTGAATCGCTCATTTATTCAGTGCTAATTCATTGATCATTATCATTTTCATTGCGCTTTGCGTCTTGCCTTTGTTACCTCGATTCATTTCGTTTCCTTCTGAGCATGCACATCGATGAAACGTTTTCGATGAAGGGAATGAACCAAAATTCTTTCACAACGTTTTCGCGTACTGTTGCAGAATGTCTCTGAAGGTTATCTGGTTTTGATCCCTCGGAACTCAATGTGAATTCGGAGATTTCTCGGTTTTAATGAAATTTTTCATTGCTTATTCATAGCATCGCTGGAAAATATGCCGTAACAGCTTTCGACACACTCATTCACTCAGCTGACAAATAAAAAAAAAAGAATCAATTTTCATACGGCTCAGCTCTATCTATGTGTCCTCTTTATAATCCTCTTCTAAGATTGCTTCGCTCCTCTTGATACGTTCATGAAATCGCCTGTTCGACTGACTAAAAGCATAGTTTTTTCAGTGCACTTTTTAAATGTTGTTGCATCGTTTTTCGTGTTGATCGACTGTTGTAGCAGTTGTAGGATTCAAAGAAACCAACCAGATTCGTAGATTCATAGCCTGTGGATAGCAAGCACCTTTCTTTAGGTAGCTGAAAGTTAGATAGGCTTTTCAGCTGGAACTGAGAACAGTGGACACATGGAAATTTGAGATAGACATCGTTCAGTCATGCATTATTCATTTTGGAAAAGTTTGAGCATAGTGTAGGTATCGTTGAAGGGTGAAGCACATCACCCAAACATACAAGCGTTGATGTTCATGCCAATGTACTATATGATTGTATAATATGTCTTATATGTGAGGAGTGCTTATGAATATTGAAAAAGTATGCAGCTCAAGCGGTACGACTCAAGCATGGTGAGACTGGCGTGGCATGCGATAGCTGGTACATAGGTAGTGGGCGATATGCATGCATGGATATACGGCATAGATGTTGGTCAATATTAGCATGTTGTGAATCCGGATGATAGGATAGTCTGATAGATTATCATGAAATGTTATCGAATATTTGCTTGTTTTTTGCTTATAGATTAGTTTCGATGGTATGTTTTGAGGTGTAACACCATCATTTAATCATGTTTAGTGATAGTATTTGAGATGATTGATTTTTTTCGAATGGATTCATGAAAATTGCTCTGTGCTGTTGCTGTGTCTGTCGGCAAGATTGAATCTGTATGACTACGGCAATGCACTTGAAGGATGATGATATTCACTCATGTAATATGCCCGCATGCCCAATAACATTCACATCATGCACTCTTGTTTATAGGAATATCGCAATTGAATGTGTACGTGTGCTTTATTATAAATGCAGTATTGAGGAGGTACAATGATGATGTTATCTGTTCTGTTGATAGCATCAAATGTGTGAAGGAATTGCGTGAGAGTCGAGAGTGATGCGCATGGATAAGGGCGTCTGAAACTAGAGAAAACGAATGAACTGTTTGTTGTTGATGATCCAATGCCGAATCTGGTGAATACACGAATGAACAGAACATGCCTATCATACACATGTGCTTTTTCACATGCTTGCAAAAAGCATCGTTTCTCATGATCCTTTGAATTAACCAAACGATGAAGCCAGCAGCCAGCTTATCATAGTCAATCGACGTTTTGATTTATTGTATGATTTTAAGTGACGTGACATAGGAGAATTTGAATTGCTACTCGAACGGATGGAGGATAATCGATGTAAATTTGAAGTGAATTCATAAGTCATATTCGATTCCCATTTGATCGTGATGTACAATGGATAGTTCAATTTGTCTGACCTACTTTTGAGTGCATGAGGAGAAGAATTGTTATTATTTTCTTAGTTTTTGATTCACTATGAAATTCTTGATCATCCACTTCTCGTCCCTATGGATTATGAACAGAAGAACTTTCTTATGTTGTTCGACGAAAACAATCTCAACTCGGCCATGATGTCCGTGATGATAAACATTTATAGTACAGACTTCTTCATTACACACTGAACGTTTTTCGTCTCCAACACACCTCTGCAAGGCACCAACCACCCTTTTTCGTCTCCTTAGAAAAAATTGTTTTGTGGGAATGTACAATCGAATGACTGACTGATAAGACTGATAAAAACCGTTATTTAGCGTCCATATAAGAAGCTTGTGCTACGTTTGCTGCTTTCCAAATCGAACCAATTCATCTTCTGACGCGATCTGAGTCATTTTAAAAAATGTCTTCATCGCCAACATCACATCACCATTGCCATGGAGATGATGAATGAATCGTATTCTCAGTTTTGTTTCAGTAAGTGAAATAATTGTTTCAACTGATGAATTTTTGCCGAATGCTCCAAATTCTACTTATTGCCAAATGCATCATGTATTCTCCTCACCAAGGTATCGCGCATCATCGAACCAAGCCTGAAAGCTAGTTATGCTTGTCAAGCTTACTATATAGACTGAAACTTAAAGAAATTAATATATAGGAATTTGATTTAGGCCAAAAAATACTCCGCTATCGTTCTTCAACCTTATTGAACCGAACGAATCGATATAATTTGGATTCATGATACTTTTATGATTAAATCACTGACATCAATGTATACAAGGATTTTTCTATTACTTTTTCAAGTTTCTTTTCACTTCTGCTCTCACAGTTGCTTGTGTATCACATAGCCTAGAGGTAAACTGCCTATTGCTGACTGAATACAAGCAAACATTCAATATCGACCAAAATCGCACAGCATTTGTGAAGAGCAGAACGTAAACTTTAAGAGCGTTGTTCATAAAAATTTGCTATATGCATTCAATAATAAGATATGTTCTGTTGATTGCCTCGAAAACATTAGCTGATATTTTGCATTCTATCATCGTTCATTACAATTGCGTATCGCTTCAGATTGATTCATCAATCGTTATTTGCTTTGCAATACATATGAATAAAACTTTCAATTGTTTTTATGCTCAAAATTGTATGCCCTGAACACCAATCACATCAGACATTGACCTTTCGCATTGTTCTATCTTTATCACCACAATCACATACTTCATAATCATCAATTACCATTGAACAACAACTTCAACTTTAGTCTAGGATGAGTGGAATGATCAGAGAACAGTACAGAACCGATTGATTGATTAATGAAACTGAAGTGAGCTGCTGCTGATCAAACTGATCAGTACATCACGCAAGTCAAAAATCCATTCATATGCTTAAAGATATCAATTATGAAAGGATTTCACAGTGGTTTCCAAACAGAACTCTTCCATTAACATCCTCTCGTGGATGATAATCCACGCAGTTTTCAACATTACTATCGCCGTCATCAGTCATTTCGTCACTAAATTTAATTTATCTGATTGATTTTCTGACAATTCAAACTAACAAATGCTATCCTGTAAAGTGATATGATTTCGCATCGATTTGTTTATTCTTTTCCAGCGAAAAAAAGGTTCATTTCATTCTATTAGTGGTTCTGTTTAATATGTGATTCGTTGTGAATTTTGACTGCGATCAAATTTTAGAGAACGAGAGTATTAGTGTGAGGCTTATGAGGCTGAAATCCTTCCGAGTAACTCATTCGAACAATACGAACAAATTTCAGTGTTCTTTTAAAAAATTTTACTCCTTCGCGTCCATTTGATTGCTATTCTTCAATCACCAAGTGTCATAAAGCATTCAAATTGTCATAAAAGACTGGAGATATATCTTGAAAGATGAATACATCTTCTTAATAAATTCATCTTAATTACCTCTTAATGATATTATAAATGATAATAAATACATCTTAATGATATCCTTTCAATATTTTGATATTATATTCATCCGTATTGTATAATTTGACTGATTCAATGATCAAACATTAATGGTATTCATTTAAATTCTTCGATTCAGTATTCTCTGACATATTTATATATGTTCATGATATCATCGTTTCAATTGAATTTGCGTGGAAAAAAACATCAAATTAGATGTTTGAGGTGTGTTCATGTTTATTTGAAATTGTTCGTTGAAATACATACTTATTAAGTCGTTTTTGCTCAATGCTCCATGTTCCATGGTAATTTGATAATAGTTCTCAAAGATGACGAGTTCTTTGCCTCAAAAACCAAAAAAAAACGAATGAAATGCGTGAGTTTCACAACGTTTTGTCATGCATCGTTTAGAGATATTCAGTGGAACGCCACATT
This sequence comes from Anisakis pegreffii, assembly GCA_035041965.1. Lineage (NCBI taxonomy): Eukaryota > Metazoa > Nematoda > Chromadorea > Rhabditida > Anisakidae > Anisakis > Anisakis pegreffii. The sequence goes on from JAPYMA010003026.1 coordinate 21,127, forward strand.
TCAACTCTATTCAAATGAAATGGTGATTGATTGTATTGAAGAAGAAATTTATCCATTCCTTCATATAAGTAGTACTTTGTTTGGCTCATAGTATATGATAACACTTTAGCATAGTTGTGATTATATGATAACACATGAAAAGAACATGTAATTGGCGAAAGAAATTGACACGGCTATCGACTACGACACTTCGTTTGTATGTGAGTATGCCATTTGGTTTGATTGATAAGACTTGATGATGACTTGGTGATAGAAATGAATGTGCGACGCTGATAAGGCTGATAAAATTTTGCCGTTAATGTTGATCAGTAGAAGGTATGTATGTTGTGTTGACCAGCAACGATATGCTAAACTGTTTTGATCGTCGTATATTTTGCTTATTCACCCACCAAAATTTTCACCTTTTTTTACATTTGTTATAATATTCTTCTGTCTCAAATAGTAATTTACAAAGCAAAGGTGCTGATGCTGCTGTGATCGATCCATGCTTTCATGTGGACACATGAAAAAGTGCTGCATCTGCGCCGATTTCTTGCTGTCAAAACTGTGTGCATTTCATGCATATTCAATGCATTTTTTCCGACAAATCATGCTTGATTTATGTGAATGGAGAGAAGGCGCACGCACATCTGCATGTGACTAATCAAATAACTATTCATAGACCATTGCACTCCATTTAAAACTGTTCTCTTGGTTTTGTTCATCGAGAACAAATCGGTCACATCGAAAACTGATAACTTGTCATATTTCATCGTATTTTCAGCTCTTTTTCATTAAAAGGGCGTTTGTTTGCCATCGAAATTGATCATTACGTGTGTGTGCTTTTTTACAGTTTCCATAGTTTGCAAGTATTTCTGACTGTGCATAGGTAATGACTGAGTTCGTAGTTTGTGACAGTTATGGTTTGTGATAACAACTCAAGAAGTGATGACATTGCAGTATTGCAGTAGAAAAATTTCTGGTTTACTATTTCACGTGAATAATTAATGCATTACCGTACAGTCCGTCAAAAAATCTGGCTCTCTGCTATAAATAAAAACGCAGTTTCGTTTCCAAAGTTAGCATATTACTGGGTGTCTATGGGTAGAGCTACAGCTACAGGTAAGGTACGAAATACTTTTTGTTAGAGTGACATCAGCGGATATAAACGATGTTCAGAAACGTGTGTTTGTTTTCAGATAGTTTTTTGAACAAAATACTGCAGATTTAAAGAGTTTGCATTGATTATGATGAAGACGACGTATCAGAGAATATTTATGATGCAGATGTTTAATTCTGTTCTGTTTCGATCCCATTCAACACAGCATCGTTGCTTTCGTGCTTGGCGATGATCGATGCTCATCACTGCTTTCATTTAAAAACTTGCTAAACGATTGATAATTCCACATGAATGAATTGACTGATATGATTGCGGTTCGTTGATGCACTTAATTTGAACACGAAATGTTAGTAGGGTCAATGGAAGGATGCCTGTCTGATCTCCATCTTCGAGAGTATCTTCTCATTCCGAATGTTGGCTGCTGGCATTCGAGAGCTATCGAAATTGTTTGGTGACATTAGTTGAAATTTCTGCTCAAGTTCGGTTTCAGATTTCCATCACATTTCTGTTGTGTATTCTGCACTTCGGAAAAAATTGTCAGCACTCAACAGATTTTGAGTGTTTTGCAATCTTGTTCAGCAATAAATTTCAATGTAAACCAAGCTTTATACGTGGGCATTGATCAGTTGTAGTTTATCAATGACTGTTCTGCCTTAAACATTGCGCAAGACTCGCAAAGTTTAAACGAACTGAACAAGCTTCAGTTGATATGCGAGTTGCACTTGAGCACATCACTTTAATAGAATCCAAATTCATCTATGATCTTGATTCGGTCACATCTTGATAAAATATCACTGCGTAAAGCAGAACTCAGAAAGTCATGAAGTCAATTTCTTGTGAATTATTCGCTTCACTTGAAGATTTCATTTCATGATACTTCCGAATCAAACTGTCATTTAAGGCGTCATGTTAAAACTTTTCCCTTTCATCTGCTCATAAGATTGAACAGTGTTTGACCAAAATCATGAATGATTAGCTTGAAAATGTGGAATCAACCGAATAGTGGACAAAAACATCCTCAAAAAACCAAAAAACCCCAAAAAAAGTATCGAACACAATGATCATCCAACATGAATATTAGTGTACGTATGCATTGTCTCTCTCTTCTTTTTTTTTCGAATTCCAATCGTAAGTTCCAAATTCTAACTCATCTCAATTCCAGACGAGTGCTTTTTTGGCAGAACATAAATTTTTTTGAAACAGCCTTGTTTCCATCATTTTCTATGCATATACACATATTTTTACACTGTTTGCACTTCACATTTTTCATACTTCTACATAAACAATTTCCACATTGATTATGATGTATCTGTGTAACGTTGTGTTGGGCGTTGTGTACTTTTCATACTAAATTTTTGCGCATCCCGCAGCCCCACCAACACTAACATATAATAAATTTTTGCCATTCAGTCAATCAATCCAGATTCGATTGAAATTTGATCAAAAATCGAACATTCGATGATCAGCTGCTGATCAGGCCTGAGTTATACTCATCGTATACCTCTTATTTCTTCAGAATTTCAATATCTTTTCATAAATATTCGCAATTATGCATACATTTACACGATAGATATTACATACATGTCGTCGTTATGGCTGCTCGTATTAATCTCGTTGCTCATGTTGATTTTCCTTCGAGTTGTCGGCTGTCGTTTCTGACTCTAGGCTATTTTCTGTCCTCGGCTCTACTCTTCAGTGCTTGGCTCTGCCTATAATTTGTGCACTTTCATAAAGATGAATTATAAGAAATTGTTTTCTGGCCAAACGCCTAAACACACTCATGTATCTGTCTTACCACTTGTATATCTGCATCTCAGCACTCTCTGAACGACTGGATGGCTCGATGCTAGCTAGCCTCAACTTATATTCTCAGTCATGTGTTTGTGATTGTCCACAACACTTTGCTCAACATACAGCTGAGAGCTTACGAAATCAGAAAATGAAAAAAAAATCCATATTTCATACGTCAATCTGACATACTCACGGAGGTTTAAATGAACCTATTCATCTATTGCCAATGTGCCTCTACTCAGCAGGAAAACATTATCCGCAATCCATAACTGCATGTGTCACATATGAATTCAAGTGTGACAGTGAAGCGATCCATTGAAATGCAGCGGAAAATCTCTCTGAATTGAATCCGTGAACGGAAGCATGGAAGCCTAACGCTTGCTAAATGAATGTTTATGCTCTTTCAAAGGTCTCCACATGGATTCATTTCGTCCAATAGTAAGCGTTCCTTTCAGAAATAAGTGATGAACCAAACACACAGCTAACAGGCATAAACACAAGCAAGTCCGCAATATCCGATGTAAGTAAGTGCAAGCGAGGCAAGCAGCAAGATTATACAAATAATATCACGATGCTCTATGTCTAGGTGTACTGATATTCCTCTCACTATCGTAATATTATACTTAATTCCACATTTTCTTATTGCCTATCACTGCCAGCCCTAAAAGAGTAATGTCTGAGCTTTGCATTAGTGATGATTTATGGGTTATGGATAGCAGCTATCTGGGTGATTTACTGAATGAACGAACTAATAAATAGTTAGATGAATGGCTAACGAGTATCTAGCTGAATGCTCAGTACCGCTTATGGATTAGAAGTGAATACTGATGTGGGCAAAAAATACGACATATCAAAATACGATAGGTTTTCTAGCGATTCAAGTTGTATCCTAATAGCTGCACTATTGAGGTATGCTATTGCTGCTGCATCTTAATCGAAACGAGACAGAACTATAACTTATGATCGCGTGGATGAGGAAAACATAGCAGCCAGAAGCAAGTAACACGATAGAATGAATGAATATCCGTCCCTAAATCCGCATCGCGACAGCACATCCGTCGTCTCGTTTCGATTTATATGTGTTCGATCGGTCGTTTATGTGCTCTTTTCTCACTGCCAGTGAATGCATGTAAGCGATTCCAAGTGCAAAACCTTCCAATGTTCTCCTCAGTTTCCTATCATTTTCTTTTTTCCTCATTCAACTAGAATGTTTTCTAATATATAAACTCATTCACATCTTAAATACACGTACAACATCATATCAGTCAGTACCAATCGAATTTCATAAAATATTACGACAACAGCCGTTTCATATCAAACCAGCAAACGAAAAGATTCCATGATCACCGCCCGCAGTTCATGCTTCATGGAACTGGTCACTGATATTTCATCATTGATGACTCATGAAACATGATAAATGGATGGATGACATTCAATGACAGTGATCTGTTTGTTCTTTCGTAATTCTTTCTTAATTCGTTAGCGTCTGCATCGGATTTCATAGTAAATGATCTCAATAGTAGAACAAAGCACATATATGCAAATAAGTTTTCTCCAATTTAAAGTTGCTTATCATTTTCATCATCATCAACTTTATCAGTTATTTTTGAAAAGATTTGAGTGGTATGTATGTAGACAAACTTATTCATCAACGTATACCTGTCAAAAGAATCAAGTGCTAGTAATATGCGTTGATAATGGCTAATTGACATCTTTCATATGAAATGAACGAGTTTTCTGATTGCTTTTTGCTTTGTTCTTGTATTGTATTGCATTGCGCTGGTTAATGAACCAATAGAACGTAGATGTGAAACTGTGATATAATTTCTTGAGTTTTTCAACTCATAAATAAACCAATTGTTAAACTCGTCTTTTGATCATTTTCACTGTAATTTGTTCGAATTTGTGCGCAATGCATTCAGCGATTCGTTGAGTTGTTCAAGAAAATGTATGCTTCTTAATTCTTCACAAGATTTTTTTTCTTCAAATGATTCAAACTCAAGTCTGTCATCCACAACTCTGTGACTATTGATTAAACGATGATGCAAACGATGTAAACCCCATTCCGAGTTCTGCATGTGTCAATTAGAGGAAGTATCGTGCAAAAATAATCTGATCATTCTTAACTAATCACAGCCTATGAAAAGTTTACTTTATCAAACATCAAACTTGTTTACAGTCGTTTATTTTGCCATCATTTTGTTTCACAATCAACCGAGACCACAGTCTCCTAAGTGCTCGAGTGCATATTGCGAGTATTGTATCGAATATTGTTTGTTTGCGTCAATAAGTTTTGTGTCTTACTTAAAAAGCGATTAAAAATATTGAACAAACATCGCAATCCACTATCATCTTCTGTGCTCATCGCAACCCATAACATCGCCATAAGATTATTTGTTTGCTTCGATGCATAAGCGGAGGCTTTTCGAAACCTTTCGCACTAAATTTGATACTTGATTCTGTTCACTGTACAGAATATCGGTTGCAAGTGGCGCCTTATATGAAAGAATATATCTATTGTTTCTATTGAACTGTTCAGATTTTATCACTTAAATCGCCCGTGCTAATAATCCATGCAGTGTCTGAGCCATTCGCACTGTAAAAATCATTCTGGTGTGTCCACCACTTCAGACTTTTCATCGATGTAACTTTTCTGGTGTGGTTGACACTCTATAGAATCAAATATTTGTCTTTTTTTTCAATTTTCCAAGGGGTTAAAGAGGGGTTAAAGAACAAATTAAAGAACAAAATTTAAAGGGTTAAAGAACAAAATGTTCAGTTGGGGTTACACTCCTGAACGGATCAAATAAATATTGCTTGATTGCTGGCTGCCTTGAAAAATCATCAGCATCAAATCATGAGCGATTGCTTCACAAAAGATTTATATCTATATTCGTAAGTTCATTCTCGAACAATTATAATTTATTCAGTATAATAGTTCGAGAATCGCATAAAAATACCATAAAATGACCAAAAACGCTTATTGTTTCAAGCCTGTGTTCATTTATTGTGCCTATGATGTGGACGTTGTATTTACGAGTGCGTCTAAGTGCATCATTATGATCATCCGTCTATGATTCTTCAGTATGGACTTGGAGATAGCGTTGAAGAAGGCATCTGAAGAGGATGAACGTGATGAAGCGAATGAATCACAAGAAGTGTATGCTGGAAAAACGCTGAGGTTACGATTCCAACTCATTACTCACATTACTTACAGAAACGACCCTTCGAGAATAATTCATAAATTGAACGCTTCGCTGATTTAAGTGAATGCATGATGATATCACACAAGACTGAACACGTTCAAAAGAATACGGACGGCTTACTTTTTATACGTAAACTCAGTGAGTGTTCATCAACAAAGAATTCAAATTTCATAGATCATTGGTTACAATTGGTCTTAAGAAGACCTTACCAATCAGCATAGCACATATCGTCTTACAGCATGCGTGAATTTCACGATCACGACCATGCTTAAACTTTTTTAATGATTGTTGCGTTTGAGTGATTAATTACAGAACTGCCTTTTTGCCGAATAAAATGTTGTTCGCTTTCACATAACGATTGTTGCCATCTATCATAGTTTTATGACCTATTCATAGCAATGATCTAACTGGGCAATCATATTGATAGATTTCATCATATGATGACATTATGAGAGCAATAAAATGATTCGTTTTTAGAAAGTATTAAGCATTGGAACGATGCGATAAGCAATCACTCTTATCGCGCTTATCGCTTCTCGAACAAATTTAGCTTAGCAGACAAATTGGTGTTGATATGAAGGGAGTCTAACCAAACAATACATTTAGTCTGATAACGGCACACAGATTACCGAATGCAAACACGTATAATCATAGTTCGATTTTGATAATTGTCAGAGTGATATACTTGATGACTGATAGAGTTTTATGACTAGCTTTTATTTGTTAGCAGTAAGATTATTGCTCTGATCACCTCGGAACCAACGAGCTGACAAACCGAAATTTATCCATAATAAGAAGGGAGCATTTAACATTTCAATAGTTCTCAACAAATCTTTCAACAATACATGGATTTTTTTATTGAATTATTATGATTAGTATAAAATGCAATTGAACATCTTAGTTTAGTATGAAATACAGTTGGACGTATACAGTCACATCATGATTACATGATAAAGCTACTGCACTGGCCAGACTGAAAATGATCTTATTGTTAGATTGTGCACTTTCGAAAATAATTTCAGTAAAGTAGCATCTACAAAAGAACATAAAGGCTGAATATCAAAAAGATGAAAGTTTGGTGGGAGAGCAAAAAATACTGAAAACGGAATTCGAGGACCTCAACTTAGGTGATAGATTTGATAGCAAATTGGGAAAACAACTCCCCCAGCTATCTCCGCCACCCAAAAAAAAGAAGTCAGTCAGGTTTTCAGGGGTGAAGAGACGTCCGGTTTTCCTAGGATACGATATGCAAGCGGTCATAAAGAAACCAAAAAATTCTCGCGTTACGGTTCAAGTTTGCGCAATATGATCCCAATACGACCATTCCGAAAGTTCGTTTCTTAATCATTTTTATTAAATATATATTTCGAAGCATTCACTCGTTTTTAAGATTTTCAACATTTTTCTCGCACTGATTAAATTTGCGTTTTAAAGCGATAAAACCGTTTCTTTCACCCGACTAATTAAATGATCTGCTTGTTCATGGAAAATATGAGACGATAGAGCAATTGAATTCGAAAAACGCACAACAAATTAATGTGATGTTTCTTTCATTAATTTGTTTGTGCGTTTCAGCTCTCTGTTCAGCTTTCAGCTCTAATTTCAGCTCTCTTTCGAACTCATTAGAAAAATGCCCCTGCAGAGCTAATTAGTATGTGAGATGATCAGCTCCTCTCCAAATATGTTCCAATTTCTAGGGGCGAAGTCGCGTACAACCAAAATCGATCAATCAGGCTTATTCTCATTCGTCACCTACAGTTGGGTATTCCCCTACTTATGGGCTGCTTTCAAGGGACGTTTGAGTCAGGATCAAACATGGAATTGTAGTATTTATGATTCGTCAACAGTCAATATGGCCAGGTTACCCTTTATTTGTGCTCGTTTCGTTCATATTTGAAAACACTTTTGGAAATTTCATTTTCACTCTCGTTGAGCAACCGGTTTTGCTTTGTTACTTTTTCAGTTCAATTCTGTCAGAAAAATAAGCTTCATTAGAAAGTGTCAGTATCTAGATACAAACACACTGGAAAAAAGTCATTTCGAGAAAGTACTCAAACAAGCGATTCGACTCCTCAACACTATTGTTACATATTGAAGTAGTCATCAAGCGATTTTTTGACTGATGAAACCATTAAAAAAAATACCAGTTTTCAATGTAAAACTCGCCTAAAGCCGTACTCTCTGAATGCGAAATCGCTATTCCAGATTAAAAATCTCGAATGTATAATATCAGCAGCAGAAAATTTCATTGTTCTTATTCAGATTAGAGTATTTATGGAATCAAGAATTGGAGCAAAGGCCATCCAAACCGTCGTTATTCCGTGTCATCTGTGTGTTTATTAAGACACGAATTGCGGTCGCATGTCTTGTCTTTTCGTTCTGTCTTGTATTCGGTTTTATTGGACCAACTTGTTTCGTACGTGGTTTGATAGCGTTCGCTGAAAATCCGCCTCCAGATGGAGTCGAACTGAATCTCAGCTTAGGCCTATCGCTCGTCTTTGCTATTCTTCTTGTGAGTTCTCTTTCTCCGTCTATTTATTTCCTCAAAATCCGCAGATGCAGTCGGAAGATGATTTTCACTTTTTGATTAATGACTCAACGTCATTGAGATGCGTCATCAGTCGTTTCGAACATCGTCTGTAGTTGATTGCGTTTCAATTTCTGCAACAAACCGTATTGTTTTGAAGTAATTTTCATCAATGAACACTAGTCATAACTACAAATTTTAGTTATTATACTAGACTGCAAACAGAAAAATACGTCTGACTGACATTTAGACCAATCAATTCATTAATGAATCGAAGAAATGCTGATGAATTTTTATGTTTAAGGTTGAATTTGCACGTGTTTTATCTTATGGCGGCACTTGGGCCATCAGCTACCGTACTGGTATTCGAGTGCGTGGTGCCCTTTTGGCTCTTTTGTACAAAAAACTGATCAACGTTCGTACGTTGAGGAACAAAACCGCTGCTGAGGCTCGTTTCCCGTTGCAATTTCGTTTGATTTCTCGAAAATCCGGCGGATTTCCGAATGAAATCCCTCTATTTTTATTTGTTGATGATATCTTATTGCTGAACTGAAAGCTGTTTTCGTTCAAGCAGAAAAGAGTTCACATTTACCGATAAAATAATGATCGAATTCTTAAGACAGCAGGAAATTTTGACTATTAAAGCTGTTTCCTCAAAAAAACAAAACCTATAAGAAGCAATAATTGTGGAAAACACCCGACAGATTCGCCTGTCCTCCATTCACACATCAACAAAAAGAAAACCATTGTTACCTGATTCTAGCAATCTAATCTTATGAGATCTCACCGAATTTGATTGAAGAGCGATTGTATTATATCAAACATGTCAATAACTCGTTATTTTGATCAGCTGAGGTCAAAATCCAGAAGGTTTTACGATACACGCGACTGTTCCATCAACTAAACCTTCAGGTTTGTTGTCGTTATCAACCGAGCGATGAGCAACTTTCAGATTGTTAACGTTTACGCGAATGATGCACAACGATTATTCGACGCGGTCACATTCACTCCGTTAGTGCTTGTGGGGCCGTTGGTTCTGATTGGAGGCATCATCTATCTTTTATGCATTATTGGTCCTTGGTCATTGCTTGGTATTTTGACGTTTCTCTTATTTGATGTGTTCCAGGTGAGTTCATACATGCGCCATGTGTTTATTGATAGAAACCTAGATGTATAGGTACGGACCAACCTGGTCTTATTGGTCTTCTTTTTTATGAAAATTTTGATTACAATTGTGTATTCAAGACTAAAAAACAGAATTATGTCAGCAGACAAGATCGATAATAAGACAAAGTGAATGTAATCTTTTCAGTTTGCTCTCGGCAAAACGATGGTTCGATTTCGAGCATCAGCAATCAAAAAGACTGAAAGACGGGTAAGTTAACTTTCTGAGTTCACTGAAAAGAACTTTTTTTTTGAAAAAAAAAACAAATCAAGATCACTTCCTCTGTGTAATCAAATAATATCAGTGACGTTTGACGTTGTTCGTGATGAATTTTGATAAATTCACTTGGTCTCTTTGTTGACTGATCAGCAATTTTAGTTGTTTTGGTTAGCAATCATCCATTGAAATTGAGCTGAATGAATGATGATCATTCAGATAAATTTAATGGGTGAAATAATTCGGTGTATTCGAGTGATCAAAATGAATTGTTGGGAGGAAACATTCACTGAGAAAATTGAAGGTTTGCAAATTATTCTCATATGAAAGGTTGAATCAATTTCTCAAGAGTATTCTCAACACTATTCGTTACTTTCAATCAGTCAGTTTAATTGAGAACATGCTCGCTCAGTATTTAATTAGAGAAGTTTTCAAACGTCTGCCAGTGGATCAAAACGTCGTGTTGAGAGAGCGATTTTGATGAAACAAAAAGCTTTTGAACATTGTAATGCTATAAGATATTACTCCGTTTGGGACAGTAGTGAAACAGGCGATTCAAGCCCATGTGGACAATTCATCGCAAAACGTTGAGAATCTGAACGATCTCGTTAATCAGTAATACCACCAACACTACCTGATATTTCCACTGACCTAAACATATTCTGTGTAATTCAATAATCATGATTCAGTATCATTCAGTAGCTTATTCATATAAACAATTCGAAAGAGCTATTTTGATAATTCAGTGAATGGTGCCGAAAAATTTCATGAATTAATTGATCAACTGTATGAAATATGCTAACAAATTTTTGCAATTTCTCTTCATCGTAATTAATTACTACGTTACTTATATTCATCATTGCCTGAACGATTCTAGTGCTACAAAACCGTAGATTTTGTTACTAAACATTCCTTAAGAGATTCATATCTGTGCTTATTTGTATGAAACAAAGCGTTGAAGACGATGAAATGTTGGGGTTTCAGAGATGCGACACAGCGAAAAAGTCGACTTACGCAAGGCTGGATATGCACAAAGTCTGGCGATAGCCTCAGGACCTGTGGTTCCTGTAGTTGCTGCTATCTTCACCTTCTTGGGTGTCGTTCTATCCGGTAACGACCTACTGGCTAGTGATGTAAGTACCTAAGCGATTTTGATGTCATCCTCACTGCTCCGAAATCCAGTGAAATACATCAGGATTGAATCCGATTGCTAAATACTTTATGGTTTTGGTGATGATACTTAAAGTATTCACGTATAACGAAATGGAATATCTTCTCATTACTAACTTAATCTGAGTGTTCAGTCTGTCAAATGTTAGAATAAAGAAGCCAGGAACTGTCCGAAACTGTATGCTCAGCCTGTAGAAGTGGATCTACGTTACCGTAGATAGTCAAGACAATCCATTTGAAGAGAATGTTCGAAAACACTCCTTTCCCGAAAACTTTCAACTAATTCATTTTCGTAAGGCTTAAGTGAAGTTTATGATAAATTGTTTAGGCATTCAGTGCAATAACCGTATTCTTCGTAATGTTATTCGGTATTCGCATGATACCGTATGGCTCGAGGTATTGCGCTGAAGCGGTTGTCGCCTTAAGACGCATTCAAGAACTGCTTCTATTCCCGGAATATGATCAGCATATTCCACCGGCACAAGATCCATCTGTTGCGATTGAATTCAAGAATGCTTCATTCGCTTGGGATGATAAAGATGATAAAGGTATCTTCGAGTCCATTCAGTTCCTTTTGATTTATACGTTCGCGTAAAGCAACCTAAATAGCACAGACATCCATAAGTCACTAGTATTACTAGATAAAGGGGAATTTATGAACTGAAAATTCAGGTAACTGGAATTTAAGTTGAAATTTCGATAGGAATTTTCAAACTCATGTGGAAATCGTAATCAAGATCATCTACTGTCTGATCGTATGATCTGCTCCTTTATCCTATCACAGTACTTTCAATTTTCATCAGTCTCTTACCATATACCACTCAGCATCTGACCATGTTCCTATAACTCATATTGCTTGCATATTCATATTGTCTAATACTACTGTTTGATTTCAGATCAGTCATCGCAGAGTCAGTCCGAAGCAACCGAACGAAGTCCAGTGGTTGAGGGGGAGCAAACGAACACGTGTTCCACATTCGCCCTGGAATCCATTGATTTAACCGTCAAAAAGGTTTCAAAACTGAACGATCCTTAAAATTTTGACTATATAATCGTATGTATTTATAATCTGACAGACTTCCTGCAGTTCGAAAAACAGTATTTTATATACTTATTCACTTAAATATCATCAAGCTGCCAAATGTTTTGAAATTTTGAGAGAAACGTTTCATGAAGTTAAGTCTTTCAGAAAGAACTCGTTGGTGTGTGTGGACCGGTAGGGAGTGGTAAAACAGCTTTATTGAATGCTATTGTAGGACACGTAAGTTTCTCCATTATTATACTCCGTTAGAAACTGTACTTCTGGATTGATAAATTGTCTACATTCATGATTGCGTTTATCCCCATCGTATTTACGACAGTCTTATTGAGCAAATGATTCGTCAAACAAGAATATCATTGTCATGACTGGTTAGCCGCACGAACTTGTTAAAAATGTCGTCAGCATGAACACACGCAAATCAGATTTATCAATTTGATCACTCAAGTGATTTGATCGCTTAACTGATTCATTGATACAAATAAATTCAATAATACATCATCGCATTACCAGACATAACTAGCTTTATCTATCACACGTTGAACTTAATCGGATCAACGTTGAATGGAGTAGAATACTTCAGTTGAATGCATATGCAATTATTATATTGCGTTTGAGACATTAAATTTATTTGTATCAGATGGCCCAAAAAGAAGGCTCGATGAGTGTCTCTGGAAGTGTGGCGTACGTATCACAAACGCCGTGGATTCAGAATCTGACCGTACAAGGCAATGTTTTGTTTGGATCGCCGATGAACACAAGTCGATACTATCGTTCGATCACCGCTTGCGAGTTGTCGAAGGATTTGGAAAGTATGAAGGCTGCTGATCAAACTGAGGTTTTCCATTCTTCCCGATTCGATTGTCAATTTCTGTTTTGAGATTCCAAAACATCAGAGGGGAAACCATTCGTCCGCATACAATTGTAAACTTCGAGCAAGAAATGTCTCAATTAATTGAGATATACTAGTGAAATCAATCAGTTATGTAACTGTTCATTTGGGAATATTTCTGTTTAAATGGAATCAATTTCATTGAGATATTGAGATGTATGAGTTGTTCCGAATACTCAGTTGTGAGGGAGCATCTTAGCAGTAATGATCACGAAAGGTTTCTTTCGTGTTGAGATGAGATTCCCTTCGGGCTTTCTTGGGAAGCACAATGAGAATAAGCCAAAAATCGCCTTGTAGATCGGCGAGAGAGGTGTCACACTATCGGGTGGTCAAAAAGCGCGTGTCGCCCTTGCACGAGCCTTGTTCGCTAATCGACAGATTTATTTGCTGGATAACGCTTTGACGGCACTCGATAAAAAAGTTGCCGATCGTATCTTCGAAAAGGCCGTTCAGGAGATGTTGGGCAATAAAACAGTCGTTTTTGTGACCACTGATGTTCAGGTGAGCAGAAACTCTCGTAAAGATTTATATCGACAGGGGTATTCGCATACACTTTGAGAAGTTTCTTCATCATCAGTCTAGACGAGCACTGCGAGAAGGTATCGCTTTATGTTTATAACAGATTCACTGAATAGGTTAAGTTGAATCCAATTTTACAGTCTTATCAGTCAGTATCCACGTTCAAATTATATTATGCTATTTTATTCGGATCTTCAATCGTCTGGAAAATTTTCAGCGTTTAGCGCACTGCGATCGTGTGGTCTATATGGAATCTGGTCGTGTCGTCGGAGTTGCACCACACGAGGAACTTCTTGAAAGCTGTGAAGCATACGCGTTGTTCTGTGAAAATACCACGCTCAGTAGCGGTTTGTACTGAATCACTTCATCTGCTCCATTCTGATTTAGCCACGAGAGATTTTATGAAGATGAAATTCAGTTTATTGATATGCATGTTCATTCATCAGTGAACTTGAACGCATTGATCAGCTATCAAAAGAGACTGCTGAGAGCTTCAATCCTAAAATATCAATATTTTGTTCCTTCATTCATGTTTTCCGCTAAACCAGTGGTTCTCATAGGGGGTGAAATTACCCATTTTGCGTAATTTGGAGGTGTCAAGGGGTAATGGAGAGGGTCGGGTTGATGGCAACACTCTTCATTCGCCTATTTTCTGAATATCATTAGCTCATCTGGACCTAACACGGTTTTTATTCTTTTCCTTGCTGTTACAATCGCTCTCATAGCTTTTATCACCAAATGTATTCTCTTGCGCTAATTTCTCATTCATTTTACTCAACAGTTAAAGTCAAATTCTCATTCCATCAAATACACTCTATAATTGATCGTTTGACTCTCGAACTTTATTGAACAATTCAATTGCATTGCTTCATTGTTGACTTCGGCTGTCAACACTCGTCAACGTATCCAGTAAATAGTATACGTTATAGAATAAGAAATTGATTCTAATTGTGAAGTGAAATGAGACGAAGTGACTGAGAAAAAATCATGAAGAGAACGGTATTCACATGCAATAGCTATGAGAGTGAATAGAACACGTCTGAAAAGAATGAGAGTTCATCTGAATTAGTTCGAAGTGAGCGTGTCACAGGCAATAGCTTTCATGCAATCATAATCGATTGCAATAATGAGCATCACAACGGTCTAATTGTAAGACAGTGGTTCTCAAAGGGAGTGAAACTATCAGTTTTGGGTAATTTAGAGATGTCCGGGGATGGGGGAGAGGGTGGTAACGGCGGCCTGCTAGATCGTCAAAAGAGGTAATGAAACACTCGAATGTGATAACCACTGCTCTAAACAATCTCAGCGAGATATTCCACATCTTTTAAACAAAATCATCGATTCTCTGGAATATTATTGCGATCATTCGTTTATTGTTGTGATCAAAAGTAGTTGGAAAGAAGTGGCTCAGAGGAACATGCGATAAACCTAGTTTTGCGAGCAAACTTATTCATGTTCTATCAGTCTGTCCAAATTTGAGTCATTCAATGAAGAAGACCATTTTAGATCCACTAGATTCATCCGTAGATCACGGATCTACGGTACCAACACCGGATATAACCAAGAAATCAGAAGATGATGATTTCGTGAAGGTTGATGAGGACGGAAAAGAGTTGTCGTTACCGAGGCGATTAACCAAGACATCGGCAGCCAGTCACTTGCAAGTGTCAAATGCGAGTTCATATTTGGATCTCCAAGCATCCACTACTGGTAACACCGTATTTCCACAGCTTCCCACTCCCTTACGACTTATCCGTCAACAACACTGCTAAAATTTATTCTCAGTGGAAAAATAACCAAGAACTCAATAGATAAACACAAATAATGAAACTCTGTGATTGCTGTCAACATGTCAAATCATATCAAGCAGCAGAAAATCGCTCGTCATTAGCAAAGCATGGAATTTTGCGTTTTTGATGTTATACTGTCAATGGTGAGATAGCGGTGTAATAATTTGACATAATTGGTAGTTTGCTGTGTGCTGTTGATAAATATCACTTGTTTTGCAGGCCAATTGGTCGAAGAGGAGGAAAATTTGGGCTTAGCCGCAATGTCGTGGTCTGTTTACAAGTAAGACTCACTCATTTTCTTCATTACCCATTTTTTTTTCATCCAGTCAGTCGACAGATTATTGCGACTGTGAATTATTATGCTCAGTTTGAGATGAGATTGATCTGGGGGCAGATAGCTCGGTCGAAGATTCATAAGGATTATTAATATTGCAATTTGCAGAGAATACATAAACGCTGCAGGAACTTATTTAATATGGGCAATGCTTCTGATTGCATTCGTGTTGAATGTCTTCGCAACAATATTCTCAACCGCATGGTTGTCACAGTGGATGAAATACGGACATGCTGAATTGGTTTCTTTTGAGAACATTTTTTAAATTATTCCTAATTCGACAATTATTATGAAAATGGATACTATGAGAAAATGGATTGTTCTCCTGTCAGGAACTTCACGTTGATTATTCAGGAATTCTAGTCAAAACCCGAGATTGACTGTTATGATCGCAATCTTTCTTAAGAATCAGTCTTAAACGTGAAATTCTTAAGAATTTCAATCCGATAGATTCATAAAACCTCATGGAATCTATTCATTCAATCTGATATTGTTGACTGTTAAAGTTGTGACAGAACGCTAATCAATTTCTTTACGATAGTATGAAGTAATTATTTGCATTGCAGTTGATTAATGAAAGTGGTGAAGTAAAAGTTGTGAAGCAAAGTCTCGCAGACAGTGACTCTACGGGCTATTATGCGACAATTTATTTGCTCTCGTTAATTCTCCTTTTCGTTTCCGGATTCTTGAAGGCCGTAATTTTCGTTAAGGTTAGACAATAGAGATTTCAACATTTCGCTGCATTTGTTCAATCGCAATTCTTTTATCTTGTATTGTTTCGTTGTGTTTTGATGATTTGTGGAGTATTTGTGTACACTTTTGGAGTAACTGGTTCGTTGTCTGAGTTTCTGTTTTGCTGGAGATACGGCGTGAGTTATCGATGAAGTTCTCTAGCGATTAAATGGGTGATTTCTTCAATATTTCAGGTTTCGTTGAATGCGGCCTCTCGGTTGCACAGTCGTATGTTCAAGTCGATTATTCGAGCCACTGTGCAATTCTTTGACGTTACACCGACTGGACGAATTTTGAATCGTTTCACGAAAGACATGGATGAAAGTTAGTCTCAAATCGCTTGTTGTCAAATCATCTAACTGCCAACATATCGAATTTATAAAACCATTATAAATTATCGAACTTATAAAACTATTATGGAGTTTTATAAGTTCGATAATTCTTACAGTGTGAACCTTTCCTCTAATGTATGATCTAAAAGCTCGTAATGATTTCAGTTGATGTAAAATTACCGTTCACCACAGAGGTATTTCTACAGAATATGATCACCTGCACTGGTTTTCTCATCATGATCGCATGGGTTTTTCCAGCGTTTTTGCTGGCCTGTATACCTCTCTTCTGTGTTTTTGCGGTTTTCGTCGTATGCTTCCGAGCCGGTATTACCAGGTATTACTTGACACCAGTAATGCTTCTCGTTTCATCCATCTCTATTTGTCAGATATTTCGTGTTTATTTCAAATTTTGTCAGTGTTTCGTTTGAGGGTCTCATTTCCTCGCAACAACTGAACCATTCAGGAAGTAAATGCTGCAAAATTGGTTATCGCAATGAAATTTGAATTTTAGTTTGAAACGTTCCGAGAATATCTCTCGTTCACCACTTTTTGATCATATTTCTGCGAGTATGGAGGGTCTGCAAATAATCCATACGTTCGATCAAACTGAGAATTTTATCGACACGCTGAAGGTGGATCTGGACTCGAATAGGTTTGTTTTCATCAAATTTCCACCAAAACCCTTCCCTTTCTCATGATTTTCGACTCTTTTCACTGAGTCCAATGTTTAGACATTCGAAGGATATTTCGTCGTGTTTCAAATATCTACGGTCATCATACACCTCAAAATCGCCTAGTAATAAATGAGATGAAGTTGCTTACTTTTAAAACATTCATGACAGTCACATTGATAAAAGTGATATTAAAGTAATAGTAAAGCTATGGATTAGAGTAATAATAAAGCTATTGTACTACTTTATACATGTATATTTCAATAGTAATGAGGATGATTTGTGATTTAAGCGGTGCAATCTTCATGTATCAGTCGGCGATGCGATGGTTAGCCGTTTGGTTGGATTTGTTGGTTGTAGCGATAACATTTGTTGTGTCGTTATTTATCGTTCTACTCACAGGCAGTGTGGCACCCGCTGATGCGGGTATGGCGTTGGCATTTGCCATTCAGGTTCATTTTCAGACTGCCATTTCATTAGTTCCGTGCTTGAATCATGCGATTCTGTTTCGAAATGTTTGAGCATTCTTAACCTTTCTATCAAAACTACATTCAATAACGACTTCATAGAATCGTCAGATTCTGTCCCTCAATACTGTGTTGTGAGAACAGCCAGTGAGTTGGGTTAGAAACTGATATTCATTGGATTAGAAACAGCCAATTGCGAAATTGCTTTATGTGACCTGTTGTAACATTAATGATGAAATGATAAATTGAAGTCGATTTTGTTTCGGTTCATTGAGTTCTCTTTGACGTGCATTTAAGGATATCATCCTTGGAGAAGTTTTAGCAGTAATTCTCATATAAGATGTTTTTATTTGGGATATATGGTATTTCAGATGAGCGGTATATTCCAATTTGCGGTTCGAACACAAACTGAACTCGAAGCGAAAATGACCTCAGTGGAGCGAGTGGCACATTATTGTAATGTGAGTAGTTCAATTTTTACGGAATCAGATTCAACTGATGCAAATGTTTTAAAGATTATTCACAGCAGTTGAGTTCAGCACTATCTCGGAAGCAGTAACGATCGCAAATACAGATGAAATCATTCTCAAAGGAATGAATGATCAACGATATTATGATAACTCTGAGAATATCATTTAAACAATGGAATCTTCGAAAATACCGAATCTAATAGTCGACAATAGTAGAGTTTTAGTGACAGTGATTTTCAGAACCTGAAATAATGATTGTATTATCCTATTTCAGCATGTCGAATCAGAGGATAATTGGGAAACGAAGAAGGATGACCCACCAGTACCATCGGACTGGCCCTCAAGCGGTGGTATTGAATTTAAGAATGTCAAGTAAGTGAACTCAGTTCATCTCGATATTACACTCTTTTATATAAAAATTTCTCGCTGACATTCAGAAAAGTTATTATTTATTCATGCTAACTGATTGAAAATTGCTAATCTTTGGCTAAATTATTGTTTTATTCAAGATTACGTTATCGTCCAAGCCTGCCACTCGCACTTGACGATGTCACGTTTAGTATTCCTCCAAAAGAAAAGGTTGGAATCGTGGGACGGACAGGATCAGGTAAATTCATACCATTCATTGGAGTTTCGATTAATTTCACTTCATTCACAGCAATGCGATTTTTGTGTCTAAAATGATTTATGCCTTCATGCGATTGGGTACTCCCCAATAAAAGTATTGTATGTTAGTATTATATTCATTCTCAAGTATCACTACTTTTCAATCTCAAGTATCACTACTTTATCAGTGCATTGACATCGTTGTTGCCCTCAGCTAACGAAGTCAACGGAGGAAATCCAACATTTTCATGAAATTTTGATTTCAACCATTCAACATTCAGTCATTCATTATCGATCATCTTCAAAAAATTCCATTTATTGTATTTGAAGGTAAATCGTCGCTATGCAACGTTTTATATCGAATGTATCCGTTGACATGGGGTGACATTCATATCGATGGCGTGAACATCACGCACATTGGTTTGCATCGTTTACGACGTGCGATGGCCGTCATCCCACAGGATCCAACACTTTTCGCTGGTACGATACGATTCAATTTGGATCCGTGTAATGAGTTCACGGATGATCAGCTATGGAATGCACTCGAGCAAACGTTCCTGAAAGATATGGTTGGTTTCTTTTGTCCATTAGTGCCGCTTTGATTCGGCTTATCTTCGGACATGTTCAGCTGCTTTCTCGGTGATATTTTTCTCCAACGATAAATTCAGCGAGGATTTCGCCAGTATTACTCTCTAATTTATCGAATTTTGCATGAATGTTTCAAACAACACATTCGTTTTTATGATCATTAAAAATTCTCACATGTAGGTATTCTCACAACGATACATCTATGTGTTGAAAATTTCGGTGTTGGCTCAATAAACTGATATGATTGTAAGGAGCTCTGAAGCGATTTCAAGAAATTTTTACAGATAAGCTCTTTGGATAACAAGCTTGAATCAAATGTGACTGAAGGTGGTCGAAATTTGTCTGTTGGCGAACGACAGTTGTTGTGCATGGCTAGAGCAATTTTGCGGTATCTGCTTCGAAATATTTCTTTCATCGTATATGAACACTTTTGCTCTTAGCAATTAACATTATCAATGTCATAGATCGACAATATACTCGTAAATAAATTCAAGAACTTTTTCATTGCAATGCAATTCCTCGCCATTTCTTAGCACCATGTTCAATCGCGAACATTTTCAATTGCTCCAATCAGTGCTATCATAGAAGCATGTACACTGATCGTTGTTCAGCAATCGCTTAGTTCAGTTTATGCTCTAATCGCACTCCCTCAATTCGTTAAATTTCGATTGCTGTTTGCAGTAAAGTGCGAATCGTCGTACTGGACGAAGCTACAGGCAGTTTGGACAATAATATGGATCGTTTACTGCAGAAATGTCTTACTGAAGCACTTGCGGACTGTACCGCACTCATAATTGCGCATAGAATTGAGAGTATCCTGAATATGGATAAACTCTTGTATATGAGTCAAGCAAAGGTATGGACGTGTTTTAGAATCCGTTTGGTTGCATTATAGTTCATTTTTGGGCAACACATTACCCGACGAATGTGAAGATGATTATTTCCGCAATTAAATGATGAATTAGTAGACGGTATTCCATTGATCTCTAAGAGTTGAACGAATCGGTCACCTAGAATTGAAATTTTGTAATGATAATTGCCCGATCGGACGTTGTGATAAACAATTACCGTTCATATTAGCAATTAAATTGATATTCACATCAATATTTCGTTCTACAACTGCTCAATGTTTTACATATTCAGTGAATCCGATTACTGAAGAAATTCAGGCTTGAATCTACTTTGCTGAAAAATTTCGCGATTAGTTCGTGTTTTCGAAGGGAAATTTCTGATGGAGTGTTTAAAATTTTCAGTTGATCGAATACGATAGCACAAAGAAGTTGTTGAGATCGAAAGACTCGCAAATTCGCCATCTTCTCAGTGAACAAATCCAACACTGCATTATTGCAACAGATCCGAGTGGCACTTCAGCTGTTGGAGGATCGGGTGTTAAAGAGCTGGCAAAGTTACTCAAGAAAGAGCCATCATCCGGCGATAGTGAGGACAGTAGTCCGGTTCATTTGTATCCGATGCTCGAGAATGAGCGGACGCCTTCGGAAAAAACTTCGTTGGAAACGTCTGAATTCGAAAAAATTTGCGAAAGTGCCGGTAAAGGCACACCGACAAGTGTTGAAAACAGTGATCTCGAAGTGATTGAAACGAAATCTGATTTAGAAGACCACTGATTGGAGTGGTGATTATATTTTGTTGGTTGTAATTTAGTAAATGTTTGTATAGAACTTATATCGTTTTGTTGACATTTTGTTTTTAGTTTCGTTATTATTACTGCTAATTCTATGCTAAGTACCACCATTAAATCATTATTGTCGTTGTTATTGTCATTTTTGTGCATTGTTTATGTAACAGTCACCGAATTTTGGTTTAACATCGAACAATATTCCAACGAATTTTGCAATCATGCTCTCTTAAGATCATTCATCTTCATTCAATGAACACCTTGTTCGATAGTTGTCCATTTACAATGTTTTTTTCAATTCACCCTACCTTTCGGTTACTCGGCTAAGACATTTTGCTTATCGTCAACTAATCGTAAGGCATTAATGTTCCTAAAAGTTTCACTGAATCGTTTATTTAGGTCCATTTTTCTGGCGATGAGTATATTGAGCATCTATCTATGTATTTACTTTGCCGAAACAGCTAATGTCATCTTCATCGTGTAAATGCGCGTTTGACTGCTCTTTGTACAACATGTTATTCATATGAAAATTTTGCGTTGTTTCAGACAAACTTGATTGGTACATAGATTTACATGTGTATATTTATGTTCATATGATAGAATGAATCCAAAAATGGTAATTCTTACATTTTTCGTGTTAGTAATTAAATATATACACAATGTATATTTCATGCTTGACGTATGCATTTACTTTTGCATTGTTACTCATTTGCGATCAACTTTACGTGATGTTTCATGTTTTCGCTCTAATTGACTCGGTTTTGTCCAAGTCAACGTGAATATCTTCCGCTCATAGTTGTGACTAAATCTATGATGTATAATGCTGATACATCTTACTAGTAACGAGCAGTTGAGTGTTGAGTATTAAGGTGGTGATCGTCATTCCTTGATTTTGCTGAGATGTTTTCTTTGGATACTGACGATTTCAAATTTTATCTTATTATTATTTTAAAACTCATTATTATTGTTTTCACGTTTGTTTCTTGTTTTCAGAATGAACTCTCGAAAAGTTTTCTAATGAAACTGACAACAATTTATCGTCTAAGACCATTATCACTTACTCTTTTTTGTTTTGTTTTTGCTTCATTCGTCTTATCTGAACGCGAGAAAAAAATTTGTTCTAATTCTGGATCAAATTAATACTGATACTATCTGACCTCGTCCTGTTGACGGTATTCATTCGTGCGTCTGTCGATCTGTCTTGGTTATTCTTTCTCTTTTGTGGTTATTGGCTTGCACTTATCTTTACCATTAATTACTTTTACTGTCTGTACGTGTAGATATCCAGGATATGAGTATATGTTTGGAAATACATTTCTGAACTGGATTTTCAGGATGCATTCGTTCAGGAAGCTTTCAGCTATCGATCTGTGAGACTGATCAGACTGATCACCGAGCGAGAAAATCATTTAGTCATTTAGTGGATAGTCATTGATGAAATGGTTTTGACTGCGAATTCATGACAAATTAAATGTTGATAGAGCACTTCGTCTGGAATGAACTGGATCTGCATTTTCAGAACTTCGTATCCTCTTGCCTTGTTGCACTTAACTTCTTAACGTTTACGTGTATCATCCTCACCCTACCTATCTTTTGTTCTTACTTTAACTTTATCTTTAAAAAATTTGAACAGTTCACTCGAGATTGTGCGCATGTGTGTTTGTCGGATAGCAACTTTTCGCTCCTGTGAAGAGAACCTTATTGGAGAATAATTCATAGGGGAGGAGGGCTGAGACTAGAAACTCCGCAAGCAAAATCGTCAAGAAATAGCAAAGCCATGAAAAAGCTGACTGAGGTTGTTACTCTCCGACGAACTCTAGCGCACGTTTATAGGTTGTTCATATCTAAAGGTTAAGTATATTAATTATATGAGTTCATCACTACTAACTTGTCCAACTTTAACACTGGTAATGGAACGATTACTTGTTTTATTATTATTGTTATTACCATTATTATTGTTGTTACTGTTTTGTTGTTCAAATACGGTAATTGTAACGTTTCACCATCATTTTGTGTAATGTTATTCAACGCTGTTACTATGTGCGTATGGCTTTTGTTTGAATCCATGTAAATAAATAAATTCAATAATGAATGGATGCGAATTGACATCGCACGATTGCTTGGTATTCCACAAACCACACTCACACATTATTAACTTATCTGTTCCCATACTCAATCAAAACAGCCTTCAGTTTTTTTAAAAATTGAACATGAGATATTTGTAAGTTCAAGTGAAATTTTCCACAATGTATTATCTTTAAAGTACGCATAAAAACAACCGCTTTCCTCCAATTTCATGAACGAACATTATTCGAAACAACACAATCAAGATTCATTTATATCGTCGGATCAAAAGGCGATATCGATGATTCAGTAAGTATTCAGTAAGGACTCATCACGTTAAGATGGAATCATTTTTAGACAGTTCATTTAACGCAATACTTTTGAAACAATAGACCGTATGTATACTCGAAGAAAACAGTAATTCATTACTTTCGTTGATGAGTTATTCAAACATGTCATCTGTATTCATCTGAGTAAGGACTGTTGCTCGGGGTCAAGCAGCTTGTTCAGACGGTTCCGATAAGCGCAACAAACGAAGACGAGTAACACCGTCAGAATGCCGAGCATTATTGTGAGACCAACCATTGTCGCTGTAATCAATCAAATTCAGTGACTGAAACTAAAATTTCCGAATTCAAAAGTCAAAAAATCCAACGAAAGCCTTCACGATCAACTTATCCCTTAGTCAGTTATATCAACATCAGAAATTATCAACTTTACAAACCGTTCTTCAGCACAAAAAATAATTATAGAGAATGGCTCTCTTACCACTGTATATCACATCACTGCTTCTCAACTAGAATATTGAAATGATCCAGCTGATTTGAGCTGATTCGATCATTTGATATGTGAAACACTCAGAGGAGTGACGTCTCTTTTCATTGAAAAGAATCGGTGAATTTCGCTCACCCAAAACGATCGAATAATCTTCACATAACTCTGAATCGCCTTTGCATAGAAACGTCCATGAGGATGTCGAGAATCTTCGATTCATACGTTTGAAATCATTGAATAAACATGGATCACCGCATCCTGGGATTGCAATCTGCTTCCTTGAATTACTTTGGAAACTGTGGAACCATAACTGGAAACGTTCAAATTATCGTTGAGATTTAAATGTTTGATTCGATCAAATCTAGTTGAGCAAAACAGAAGCACCACATTCAAGGAACCCTGGTCCTCAGGTTTATCAAGTAACATATCAGTTTATTGTAAACATCTGATAGAGGAGATTCTCAGCTATCCGAAAAACATATATATTGTCGACGGAATCTGCCCATTAATAGAGATATGATCAATTTTGTGAGGTAGGTCATGTACCCGCTCATCACCAATATATGACCAAAGTTATATCTCAAGCACCACATTCAAGAAACTCTGGTCTTCAGGTTTGTCCGGTAACATATCAGTTTTTTGTGATCATCTGATAGAAAAGATTCTCAGCTATCTGAAAATCATATATCTTGTCGGTAAGTAATGCTTATTTTTTAAAATATGCTATCATTCAACATCTCAGGTCGTTATCTTTCCATACGCTTTCAGTCGCATTTAGCAAATCTTAGTGAAGTACTCTATGAATGTGGCCTCAAGAACGTTTACCTCAACTACGTGATCGCCATTCCTGAGATGATGTTCCAACACAATGGCTGATCCAAACGGTGGCATTGTACTGAGTTGTGGGATTGCGAAGAATTTTCCAAATGTTAAAATGTTACCGTCATGCTGAAATTCAACGATTCCTGAGGGATCGTATAAAAGTTGTTCTTGATTATCTTTGATATTTTTCGCTTAACCAATTATCTTTTGATGACTGCAAATAATTTCGTATTTTTCTTACGCAAATCATTCAGTGAAAACCGAGAGATTGATCAATCTAAAGCATAAATGAAATTATTAGCCGCTAACTAACCGCTGAATACAATAAAAGTTTATGATTTGTCAGATTGTTTATACGATTTTCAATTCCTTCAACGAATAGATTGTAGAGCCATCCTGAAAGTCACTTCAGCATTTGCATATCTAAGCATCGACATCCACTGAAGTCATAATTAACTTTTCATCGGCTAATTGAACAGGATAATTATCGTGAAATCTAGTCCCTCGAAGCTCCATGAGTCTGTTGTTATCGACAGATCACGATTAACTTCTTCAGTGGTCAACTGATCCACGAATATGTTTTAGATGGATTTGATCAATTCAAATAGTGAGTCAATAAAAAAATCATAAATTCAATGAACCTCCACTTTCTGCTAAAATCAAATCTGTAAATTGGGCATTCAAACGAATATGCTTTTCTGAAACCATTCCTAGAATGGTATCGTTTTGTGCCCACATTGGCGGTGGTAAATCCTTGAGATTTGTCTGAAAATTTTTTGAGTGGCGTAATTAATCAGTCATATATTGGTCATAATCTTCGAATGGGTAAATTCAATATCTCAAATGCTCTTTCATATGCATGTAGCAGTCGCTTCACGGTAGTAGCGATGAACAAACTGAATCTGTTGAGTAGGATTAGACAATAGGAATATGAGACGGAAGAATGTCTTCCTCTATATGGAATACAAAAAGATCACCCAGCCATCTTAATCCGTTCACATCAACTTTTATTGTTTCCCATCTCAAAATCTTGTGTGCTCTCCTAAATTTGAACTACTCCAGTACTCGTATAGCGTTACTGGCGCACAGTTGAACTCGACAATCCGATTTTTCTTATTCAGTGTCATATGAGGAAATGGATGTGGACAATTTGGTGAAGTTGCAATGAACCAATCAACTGACCCTTGAGATAAGACAATCAAGCACTTGATTATAGATTATTGGATCATTCACTTCAATACCAGTCATCTGAGTTAACCACTGCTTGAATGGTGTATCATCGGCAGCGATCTTCTTATAAACATCTGTATTCTGGTAGGTGTCCATTAAGTTTGGACAACTATCAAACGCTCCGATTGCAAACTGGAAATGAGATGGAAAGCGTTTTAGCCAAGCGTCTCTCACTAGAGAAGTGAAATTTCAGACTCACATCCCTAGTGATTTCCAGGTTTCCATATCAACAGCGAAACTGTGCTCATTATTGGCATTAATCGATCTTCTAACGATCACTTTATCAATCATAAACGAATTATCAATTCATTTTGCTCTCGATCGATCTCAACTTGCTTGATCTCAAAGATTCATTTTAAAGCATAGCTTCAGCTTAACACTTGAATAATGATTCAGGATATGCTTTCGAGTTCAATGTTGCAAGCAAAAATGCTGATTCAGGGTTTCAGTCGTGCAGCAGCCGCAGAGAGCATTTCTGACCTGGTCTAATATTGGTTGAGTATGAACGGCGATAGGTTGCCACTTGAGAAGTTGACTCCAAACTTGGTCTCCTTCAGGCGGAAACAGCGAGGCGAGTACACTGAGTGCACTGACCACTGTTCGATTATCGGTGCCGGCTAGCACTCGAATCTGAAAAACGCCTTACGCTAATTGTAAGCACAGTGAACTAGATGAAATGAATTCATAACGGAAAAATTTCAGATAGTTTTTCTTTCAAATATAACTAACTTAGCATCAAATGTCTCATCAAGTGGCAATACGATCATATAATCTTGCTTAAAATAATCAAATCACATGAATTCAATTGATGTTGAGGGAGGTTATCCATATGAGTGCTTTGATAAAACGCTCAGCTAATAAATACAGAGATGGTTCGTTAATCGTTGCGATTTTAAGGAACTTCCATTTTGGGTAGCACTCACCTGAGATGGTATATAACGCTTTCCAAGAAACTTATTGTATGTTGTGCGTATGTATTGCCCCAACTGATACTCTTGCACGATTCCATCCTGTAACATTCATTTATCATCAGTGTCGAATCAATTTGGATTAATCTGATGCTTTAATCAGCGTCCTTCAAACTATTGTTAGTAAGAATTTGATGATAAATCAGATAATATGAATGGCGACTTACATTGGTCAATTCACCTGCTTCGATCGGGAATTTGTCTAAAATTTTGGGATCTTCGTTTGGAAAAATGAGTATTTTAGTAGGTGCTCGTTCGCCGTGCCTGAAAAGCTGCAAAACAAAAATCGTTTCGAAATCAATGCTTAAAGATTACTTGACGATGGAAATAACAATGGTTTCAACTATGAAAACATTAAAATAGGTTGAAATCAATTGGATGAAAATATGACCCAAAAATTATGGCATCAAATCTTCATGATTGTAAACTGGAAAATATTTCACAACACGCATTCTCATGAATCATGAATCAATAAAATGCAATCTGCACAACATGCGTGTTGAATGATGAAATCATGAAATCAATCGAAAATGATGAATTTCTCAAGCATATTGAATAACTTACTATTTGAAGTGACTGTAAGGTATCTATGGATTGTTGTCCGAATATCTGGGTGATAAACGCGACGAATATGATTATCGGAACTCGATTCGGGTAGTGAAGCATTTCTGAGAGCTGGTATCTTACAGTGAATGATGTCACAAGAAAACACCAATCAAACGTATTATTGAATAATAATTTTGTGTGCGTTTACACAAACACTTCTTCCATGTGTTTACACAAGACACAAGAACAGTTGATTTCGTTCGTACAAAAAATGGGTTCCGTTCTCATATCGCCTTTCGTATCGTTATCATACACCAGCATTGATAACATCACTGTCCCTATGAGCGCATTGGCTGTCATATTTCATCAATTTCCTCACCAACAAGCATTAAAATCGTAAATGGTTTGCTTGTTTTGATGATCATCAATGTCGCTGATCATAATCATTCGCCGATCGCCTACATTAAAGTACGAGAAATGTCATTGAAACATTCGGCTTTATGAAATGAAACGGCATTTTTCTTCAATATCGTCATTGCTTTTTGTGTACTTTTACTGTTTTAACCTGATTGTTTGTACATTCATTCTTTGTCAATTCTGAATGTTAACCTTTAGGTTTCACAGTACTTTGTGTTGTTTGTTCATTATTTTGGAAGCCATAAGAACATCTGACTAGCGGATATTGAACTTTGATGCGATATGATCAGTAGTTCAAGATGCACTGAGTTGAGATCGATTAGCGCGAGAATACCTGTACGATATTGCTTTTGAACTATAACCATAGAATGTCGTTTCTCGCACGCACTCAGATCTGTTCAGCAAACAACTTAAACTTATCCGTTCTAAATTCAATTCACTGTATCATGGATATACGGCAAATCACTGAATATTTGCATCGGCTTGATCGCTGGATCACTTATCAATCATTGATTAAATATTCTCGAGTGATCGTTTCTTTTCGCTTATCAACTTTTTATCACTTATCAATCAAGAATGTTTCAGAGACAAATATGGCATCTTATAGTGATCCAACGATGAGTTATCTGTCTTGATAACGAGCTCAATTAAGTCCTTGCATAAATTCAATCAGCAGAGATTGCTGGCTGCCCTCAGAGAACGAACGAGTTCGTCCGCATTTGCGCTTCAGCACATCGTTCGCTGTGATAGTGTAACGAATTTGTTGAAATGACGATTTCCGAATAGAAATACTCCGTTCTATCGCTTGCATACTTCATCAAATGTTCGTCGATACAACGTTGGATGGATAAAATTTCTATGCAACACAATTACACTCAAATCCATCCACACAAAACATTGCGCAATGTTTATACGAAACAGATTTTTGTTCTATTTTCCTCAATGAGAACTCAATGACGAGCCAATATTCATCGTGTATTATTCCAAATAATTTTTCAATTGTAACCGCTCCATGTGAAAGCAATCATCGTCAAAGCTATTATCAACACTCATTAATAGTAGGATGAAATTTTTATTTTTTCGCAAAAGTCATTCATCCTCATGCAATACTCATTTGTTTTCTGACGTTTCCACCTCTTTCTCTGTCAATATCATTTTAAAGGTTTGATCAGTTTCAAAGCCTATCGTATCTACTCAATGCAGACTCTCATTGTGAGATTATCTGAATCTGAATCGTTTCCCTGTTGCAATTTTCGGTGTCAATCCCTCAGGAATATATATGTGCTATATCGAGACTGAACGGTTCTCGGTTTAAACGTTTATTGTACTGTTCACTTGCATACAAGCAAATGAAAATTTAAAAATGTGATCATCAGAAATCGTTACAACTAAATTGAATCCACGAAAAATTCGCATAATGGTCTCAATAACTACGGGCAGGGCGAGGGAGGAGGATGACTCTATTATTTTACTGGAGTGAGCCGGCTAAAAGGTTTCAGAACTCAACAAATTGATCACGAATTCAGCAGAATCCATTATGTTAGAACCGCTAATTTGTCATTTGATAATATCAACAGTGATTTTATTCGAATCATCTTCATCCGAAGCCAACATGAGTCAAAATCATCCCATATAATTCGGTAATCTTAAATCATGAAACAAATCATTGAATTGCTAAATTTTACTATCCGTTCGAATTCTCATTCTTTTCCAGCTGCTCTCGAGTCAGTCTCATTCTTTCATCATTTTTCTGCACGATTTCTCATTCTGTACAAGCAGTATTGGGATATTTCATTATTCTTTCGTAATAGATGCTTATGTGGTTCCTCTCATTCTTTTTTAAATACTCTTTCTGCTCAGTTGACAGACGACTGTTTGTTGACTGGTGCACATGACGAATAGATCATTGGTCGATCGAATATAACACATCGAAGAGTGCTGTCAATGCGGTGGCCTTCACATCGGTCACTTAGCTAATTCAGTTGCAATTTCAGGATAATACAGTGAATACGCATATATTTCAGGGAGCCCAGTACGGAGGAGATAGCAGCAGCTATTCATTTTCTGAAAAGTCCTCTTTCGAAAATGAAAATCATCATCAGAAATCACTGCAAGATTAGGTCATCAGAAGCCATGTGTTAATCATCATTCGATGACCGAATGAGTTAAGGTAGTACTGGATGAAGTGAAAGGAGCAGGAAAATCTGAATTATAACTAGACCTATTCTACAAAACTGTACCGGTGATAAACTCATCGAATATTTTTCCTCAAAACAGCTTCTCATATCAGGAAAACCTTTGCAGTTTTCAGCTCACAGTTGTTGAAATAACCATCAACCATTCTCGCGTTGTGTTCCATCAGTGAGCATCAGCATCAGGCTAACTGGCTATCCATGATAAGCATTATCTAACATCTTCAAAATCGTAATACTAGCAAAAATTTCAAGTTTACTCACCAAAATACAACATCAGCCCGATTCACTCTCACCGGACGAATTCCAATGGATCATCAGGTTTGTTCGTACAGAAACCTCGTATAATCCCGTCCTTCCATAACAGTAAGACTCATTGCAAAAAATTCGCAAATGAACGATGGAAAATCTTGATTTAACATTTTATCGATATTCGCCAATTAGCACAGGATTAGAGATAGGCTTGCTGTTCTTTAAAGTTTTAATGTTTATTGAGCTGAAGTGCAGTCGTCCTTGAGAGTGTAAACCGACTTACTCAAGTTCTCCAGCTCGACTAGAGCATCGGTATTGATCCATACTTCATTTTTTAATCAATCCATTGCTCAGAAAATCAATTAATCCAAAAAAACCCGCTAACAAGCGTCATGTAATCATTAATCGATCAAAAACAACTGTGCTCATTAGCAGCAATTTTTTCACTCTTTGCATGTGCTGCATATCTCTTCAAATCCTATATATGCGCGTAACGTTATGCACTTTTGAAATTTCATCTCGTTTGTAGCTTGTATCTTTGGACTGTTTAAAAGCCCTTGGCATTGTAGCGAATTCGAGGACTTCATTATCGGTGCTGATACCGGCAACATTATCAACGAAATCGTATGCAAACTCTCTTCTTGTTTCCGCACGTTTGCGATTGAAATGCGATCGTCTAATTTAAAGTGATAGTATAATTTTGTCTTCTATCCATGATTATCCTCACAATCAGCATAGTACTCAGTGATTTTAACCCTAGCAGAACTGATATTCCCGTCGTCTTATTCCATTATCATTCCCAGCAGAAATTTCAATCCATTTGTTACTGAAAGAGAATACTGCATTATGTGGATCTAATTTAACAAATCCATTAGATATGTTAAGAAACAAATTGCGAGGAACAATGGTCTAATCGAATATGTACCTACGCACAAAGAAAACAGTCTAAGATCTTAATTCATCAGCAAACAAGATCGATCAACTTATGAGGCATTCGAAAGTCTCTTTAATCGTCGTACAATGTTTGGATTTGATTTCTTCCCATATAGCACAGCCTGTGTATCGACTATCGATCAATGCACTCGTAAGAATACCAATAATAGTAATAATAATAATAAGAACAGTAATCATCTGCTGTCTTATCCCACTTCATCCTTCGTATCAAAGAATAGTTCTCGCAATATTAATCCATCGTGCATGTACACGCATTATGTTTGAGTGTCTTATATCTATGTGTTCGATGCATTTGTTGAATCAATTTTCAACTTCAACAACAACTAATCAAATCTCTCAATCCCAATCTGTTCTTAATGCTCTTCGAAGAGTGCTGCCCCATGGTTATGACGCTCATTTGTGTGAAATTCATGTTTTAATCTAATTTCATTTCATCTGAATGCCTAACTGACCGATTGATCCTTTCTGTGAAATCTACTGAGAATCCACTGAGCCAAATGGCCGGATTATCATGTTTCTCTTCAATTCATTTCATATCCATCTGTTGGTATAAAAGCCACGATGAAGAGCATATGTTCCTCCTGGATTCTTAAACTATATCAGAGTTGCGTTCATTCAGAAATACTTAATTGGTAGTTTCCAGGAAAGAGGGAATCTCTCAACGCTGAATTTTTTGACATTCAGTTCAATTCTGAACTTTCCAATTTCAAGTTTATCATTCAAATCCCTATTACTTGATATTATAGTACGTATCCCTGGTGTTTTTGGAAAGTAATCAGCATTGCAGTTAGCATTTTATTCTATTGAAATTGTGCCTTTGATTGATAGATCATTGTATTATGGCTCTATCAAGCGTAACAAACGAATCGTCGTTACGACCACCACCATAATAGCAATTTATTTTTGACCAACAAAATCGTAAAACACTCTCAGTTTTTGCCATCAGTGCACAAAGAAAATCACATTTTGGAACGACGCACTCGAATGCTCAACGAATTCGAGCATTTTGACATTGAAAACATATCAAATGTTCATTGTCTCCTTCTATTTTTGATTCTAAATTTAGTATGAATTGATTTGGATTGGTGGTTCATTAATGGTTGCCTAACTGCTGATTGCGTGCAATTTTTGCAATCTCGATTCGTTGAATTCACTAGTGACGTTGTTGTTTTCTCGTTGCTTGACTACAATTCCCCGAATCTTTTCATTCTTAAAGCCTACGAAGTGCAATAGAGATTTCGATTACTCAGTTGAGATTTGAGAGGAAAATTTTGATTGTTGAATATTTTGGTAAAAATTTTTAGCGGTACTGAATTCATTTTCTTGGGAATTGTCGTTGACAACCAATCGCTATTCGATTTTGATTGTTCTCTTTTCGTGACCTACGAAAGTTTGCCATTACTTGTAAAGTCAAAACATTTCTTGTAAATCTTCTTGACGAATACCGAAATGCCCGTCACGTTTTCTTCAATTTCTGAGCTGAGCACAAAATTGAGTCTATTTTGTTGCCTTTTCTTATCCAATGCTTAGTGTGATACCATACTGTTTTGGAGTGTTCAAACGCCAGTTTTTAAGATTGCGATTTCCTTTAATAGATTCTCTAATTTATTCATTAAACCTCTTATATGAAAATCTTAATCAAACAAACTTTTGGGTGTTTAATGTGATTAACTTTCGGTTAGTTTACTCATGCCTGTTCATTGCCGTGGTCACCATCATTTTATGCAAGCCTTATTTACTTTTCAGCTATAAATTCTATTTACTTTGAACAAAATTAAGTTGCACCGCATTCATTCGTTATGAAAACAGCATGAAGCGATTCATTCATGTTTTGCCATCAATATGTGTTTAATATAAATCCACTTAGGGTGCTCAAATTCAGTGTGCTATTGGAACGAGACGGAAGGAAGTCGAAGGGGCGGCTATTCACATTAATAATTGCATTCCATTCAGTGATTCAAAGCGACCATATTGATTCGATTAATGTTTCGTTATTGATGCGTACGCACTTCGGTGAGTCTTATCGTCAGTCCAGAGATCTGCATCCAGAAATCTAACATTTTGCATCGTTTTGCATATGCACATAAATACATCTTGTGTCCTTCTATTCGTCTGTTCATTACACCTCTTATTCAAATGCGCTTTCAAAGAAAGTGTTCAGTGAAGAAGAAGAAGAAACAGAAGTGAACATTTCACTAAAATACTTCAGATTCAAAGAATTGTTTGAAGTAACAGGAAATAAGAGCGTTGCTTAGGCAAAGCATAGGATTTTGTGAGGGATATTTATAGATAGATATTCGAATGAATAAAATTGTTGGATGATGCGTTGTTCATAGAATGTGAATGTTAAAATAAGGCAATTCTGAGTTTCCAACTTCTGCAAATAGTCTCATTGCCTTTCTGTTCAGTAGCAGATGGTCTTCGGTTTAATACTGAATGACCATTGCTGTCATTATCCTCTTGGTTTTATCCTCTTGTATTCACGAATGACTGTTCGGAAGCACTGTAATAATAATACTAATATTTACAAATAACAGTAAAATTAATAATATCCACACACACACACACTCCATGTGATCATATATGACTATCAGAGCGACCAACAAGAGCACATCCCATATTCAATCTGCTCATCATATCCCACTTATTCATCAGTTTAATCGTATATATCCATCCATCCATCCACCCACCCATTCATACATCTCACTACCGTTGCTGTTGTTTGTTATGATGCGGATAACGATGAGATGGGGTCATTCTGCCATCGAACAATAATCAACTAAGCACATCTCAAATTCAGTCATTTCGATTGCACCACGTTTTCCTCATCCCGCTTCCTTCTCCTCGCACTTTTATTGCTGCTAATTTTGATGACTAAGCTGAGGCCGGCCGTGCTCAATAGAGCCTAATCTGAGCCATCTGCAAATCCAAACGGCACCTTTTTCATCGATATCATAACAAATTGTAATCGCTCGCTTGTGTGAATAACTAAAAATCATAGCAAGATTTGTGCATTCGCTGAAATAAAATTCCTTATTGTTAACTAATTATTACTTATTCATCGTTAGTACATTATGTCCGGGTGTAGCACTGAATGCTATGTTATAAGGAGTCATCGCATTTAGCTATAAGGAATCATCACTTCACGATTCAGTGAGTTTTGATCCATATGGATATTATTATCCGCCGTTGTTTGTGTCAATACGGTTATTATAATATCGATTTCGTGGAATAATTGTATGTTATATATTATTTATTCGACAGATGTGGGGTATGATCTATGATTTAGTGTGGCTTTGATTATCCGTTCATGAAACCTGACATACTATTAGCTTGATCAGTTTTCTAAATCTAATTCAAAACTCGACCTTATTGTTATGGAACGCTATTGGCCCGGAGCGCCGATGTGTAAAACAAATCTTTATCAACAGTCTTATTTATATATTCGAATGGTCAACGTTTCGTAAATGAATGCATGCCATCATCATACTTGCTACTTATCCTCAAGTTAGCCTCAAGTTGTTTTTTCTCTGATCCGAAGTACTTCATTCTGCAACACTTCTTTCTTTCACTATACTTGTTCCTTGACAACGAAACGGTGACTTCGTGCCAGTTCACTGAACCGAAAATCATGTTATTGAAACACCTAATCGATTAGACATGAGCATAATGAAAGAATAAAAATTCCTTTTTCTTATATGCTTCATTCTATTCGATAGTATCTAGTATAGGTACCATGCGTATTGGCACATCTAGTAAGGTTTAAGATTACTGAAGCGCTTAACGTTTGACTCTTTTGCATATATTCACTTGATCATATTCGCTTACGAATAGACAAGCAGCAGCAGATATCAATGCATGCTCTCCATGCATGTTTCATATCCTCCATAACCTGTCCGATAACATAGATTCAGTATGTGTATTCTGATATCTTATGGATGCTTCATATGGAATTGATTATTGTTACGAGATAAAAACGACTACATGTAAGGTTAACCAATAGAAATACGACGAAATCCTTGTTGAGTAATCGTTAATGTATATCTTCGTGGTGGTTTTCTTAGCGATTCTAGGTCTCAATATGGGTTGTGCACAGGGTTAAGCTATTTCTGAAAGAATATCTGAATAGGATGAAGCCTCCTTTACTAGATGAGGATTGGAGTGGAATTAAGCTTTTTTTTGAGTGGATGCACTCTTTGTGGATGGATACACGAAGGGGATTAAGCTCTTTGTGGATACATGTGTGAACGATGATATTGAACTCTCTAGATGAAAACCGCTGAGCTTTTTGAATTTGTGAATGGTTTTAGAATTTTTTGTTCGAGTACTGAATGAATTCACTTACGATTAGTAATCTCTTTTACATGTTCTCTTCACCATCTTTTCATCGCAAATTATTCTCGAATAATCAACAAGAAAAAATTTAATTTTCGTTTTTATTTCGTTTCATTTCATCTCGAATTTATCCATTGCTCTCGTTCCTTCCGTACAATTTTTGTTCTGTTCTTTTCTATTTCTCGTCAATCCGTCCATATCTGTTCTATTCACTGTTATCTTCTTTCAGTTAACTCTTCACTTTTTCCTGACAAGTAGGCGTCAAATGAAATTAAGAAACAGAATGCAAGCTCTTCTATTAAATTAATCTTTAATTCTGCAGTCATCCTGCAAACAGTGCACCAACTAACCAACCATACACCCATTTATTTATCCGTTTTTATTGGTGATGAAAATATTGCACCTCTTGATGAAGTAGCCTCTCAATCAAGTAAACGTATCCCCATTGCTCTAGTTCGTTAAACATCGAACTTTTGAAACCTGAAACATGCGACCGTTGTGTTTGTTTCGTATTTCCGACATCCTGGACCGCTTTCAGAGCAGCTAACCGCTGTCCTTTTAACATTCGAGGGTAACATCCTGCAAAGTGAACGCTTCAGATCAGTTGGTTTATAGATTAAACAATTGGTTCTGTTGCAATCTTCTTCCCAGTTCTAAAGCCTCATCGTGACAAGATAACAAAGAGAGTGAATTGAGGTTGTTTTGCCTGAATATTCCTTCAACGTGATTAAAGCTTGATGAACATAAAACTTGAAAGCGTGATTTGTGTGAATCTATCACCACTTAATCTAAATACAAGTATATTCCAGTCGCTCAATTATTTCAGTGATTGTTTCTGCACACATAGCACTGCCTCAGCTATTGTTTCATGCCTCCATCGCACATGTACTATAAGCTAGGAGCAAGCTATTGTGGGACCTGCATGAGACAGATATATGCATTAACTAAGCCACAACAACACTCCTGATACGTGCTCTTAACTAGTGTTAAGTCGAATCCATGATTAAATGTGTGTGTGTGTATGTGTGTGTGATGTATCATGCATGCGGCGTGTCCCTGTGCATGTGCACTGAACGATATCTACCGCATTTCACTCTCGCTTTCTGTGATTATTGTTATTATATTCCCATTTATTCTTATTACTTTCATACGCACAACTCTACTAGCTGGATCCAACTTCATCAAGAGAATGCCTTATAGCGTCTTATATGGAAACCTTTAAATCTTCGTGAAACTTTTCCAGCATGCATCTATCTCATCTTATCTTACTTACGTTGTTTCATACTCATTATTGATCTTGAATTGATGAATTGCTTCAATGATTTTGCTCACTTTTGGGGCTTCAAGCTTCTTCTGTGTTCTGTGCTCTTGCAGCCAAACAACGTAGGCTTCAATTAATCTTACACTCTCATTCCACAACATCCATATGGTCTTGTTGAACATTCACGGTTGGTTTCATACCTCTCAAATGCAATCCGAAATGCTCTCGTTTTCACTGACACAGTATCCAGTTCGTTTTACTTGCCTCAGATGAATGGTGTCTCTTGAATAATCTAAATTATCATCGCTTGATCTAAGGTTCTAGCAGAGTCTGTTCCTCTTGTTTTGTTCAGATTTGAATAGCGTTCACTCGTCAAGCAACTACATCTAATGAAATGGATTGATGAGGCCTAATTAGTCTCTTTATAAAATTGTTTCGTGTTTCCGAAATTTGCTATCTGCTCAGAATTACACTTTACTTTACTTTAGTCGTTATTTTAGTGTCGCTTCACTTCCCCAACTCAATTGCCACGAATGTATTTTGTAAAAAATCAAGCGAATTATCTCTGAGTGCACGTGCAACATCACTTAACTATGCTCATGCTTTCTCTCCACTTCTACTTGAATAATAATTCACAAACCGCCAAATGAAACAAGTATTATATTGATCCTCTTTTATTTCCAATTCATCGTAATGAACTAAGTCTATCTATCAATTTGAAATGTTGACTTCACATTCCGTTCGTTCGTCTCATTTATTCTCACATTCAAATTCGTACCTTCTTAGACGCATTCGATGTCTCATTCGGTGAGTATTTTCATTACACACAATCATGCATGTATTCCTTCATGCAACGTTTTACTATACTCTGAACGCCAACTCATCTACGTATTTGAGCTTATCATCCGATTTCTACAACTCACACTTTCAATCCAAACACATTCCAGTGAGTGACTCACTGCATTCTCATGAAACTTTAGCAGTGAAACGTTTTCAGTGTGGCCGATCCTGTCTCTGCATCTGTTGTGGATTACGGATTGGAAGTCAGTTATCGCACGAATCATATTCATATTGTGCCGTTCCATTCCCTCTAGCCACTGCAGTATTCGTTCATTATTCATGAACTAGGTCGTTTGCTCAAGAAGTTACCTTGTGTCATGATGACATGTCAAAGTGCAAAATAATTGAAAGTGCAACATAAATTACATTTATCATTCACGTGCAACTGTTGGTAAAACGTTGCAGTTTTGAGTTGATTATACGAAAAAAATTGACACAGCGAAATGCTCAAACGGAACACGAACTAACGATGGATAATGAACGACGACGCAATTCGTTGCGTTCAATACGGTGGCATATCAGCAATATCAAATCTATTGGTATCACAGAAGACAGTTGTTGTTTTATTTCAAGGACATTCGTGGCGCTCTTCGATGAGGGCATTGGTTTGAAATTCTGCAAAGAAAAAGATGTTTTCGATTTCATCAGATCTAAATTCAGTTCCATTTTTTCGCACTTGAACTCGCCCATCATCCTTCTTCTGCCCGTCTGAACCCATCATTTGGTTGTTCAAGAAACATTCAGTTAAAAATTCATTCATTCGTTTAAGAGCGAGACTTCAATGGAACTCTGTGCTCATTGTTTCAGTTTGAATTGTTTGTGCGCTTGCTGAAGAAGTGAAAAGCGCAGAAATAATCATCTTTCTTCATGTGCACCAGTGTTTCTTCCAATGAAGGTCATTTATATGACTGACTTGAGCGTTGTTCTGTGTTCTGGTCGTTTTCGAAATGTGCGTCGCTACTCATGTAAATTCACAACCACCTACCTACCTACCTACCTACCTACCTACCTACCTACCTACCTACCTACCTACCTACCTACCTACCTACCTACCTACCTACCTACCTACCTACCTACCTACCTACCTACCTCCGTGCACATGTCATTGGAACGTCATGAAATCATCGCTCATAATTTGCGTATAGTTATTGCAAAAAAAAACCGCACACACACATGCATCAATTACGGTTTACAGTAAAATCAAAGAAACATTAAATGCAACAGAAATGTTTGTAATAACAGGTATATTCGATTCGTGGAAAGCACTTCATGATATGGAGCACTTCCTTTTTTCCCTTTTTCCCTCTACGTGAAACTAACTGCCGGCCGGCAACAGCGGGTACTACGAATGTCATCGTTTATCGTTTCACTGAAATTTTACAATTTCACAACTTTACAGTGTGTGTGTGTGTCTCATTCTGACAGTAACAAAACTGAACAGCAATTGGAATGCTCCGAATCGTTTACATTGAGCCGTCATGGTCTTTTGTGGTCTTTTGTGTCCAACGAGCCTTTTGCATGATGTTGTGTTCGTTTGAGAAGTGCGTTGACTGTATACAAAACGTTCACAACAAGATTTTGTTCTGTTAGATGATCGTTAAATTGCGATTAACTTCCACATATTCCATTTCCATCATTTCACTGATTTGTGCAGGTGACTGGTTGCAGTAGTTGTTGTTGTTTTTGTTGTAATTTTAGGTGATTAGGCGGGGTGGTGATGAACGAGGCATCTGTTTTAGTCACAATAAATTTTGTTTTGCAGTTAGTTACAGGCGGCAAGATTTTGCACGAATCTAAAATTTACACGAAATTTCATTCTTTGCAGCAGACTACAGTGCTGTGATTCTTTTGCGAGGACAAATTGCTAAATGCCCTTGATATTCTACTGTGGAAATGCAAACTCAACTAAATGTTCAATGTGCAATCTCGGTTCATGACCAAAATTTCTCGAATTCAACAACTCCAATTAGTTGTGAAGATATTTTTTGAGCTATTCCCAGTAACTTGAATAATAGGTGTCCTATTACATTGTAGCAAGTGCTTTTTCAGTATGATTCTGTTGTTCTCAATCTGAACAGCTTGAGCGCTTCTTGGCAGGTAATTCTGCAATGATATTCATGAACACAACACCCTGATGCTGAATGGGTCTTGTTGGGAACAATAGAAAATGAAAAGGAATGAAAACAATTATATAGGATTATAAAAAGAATCACTGCAAACGCTATACGATGAATTCCTAATTTTTTTTCAAGCATTGATTTGACAATGAGCCATTGAAATGTACATAACACTCATACACACATTCACAATGAATTATTCGTAGTCTTCTTATTCTTATTGTTTCCTGAATGTGCACATAGTTATTAATATTAGTAGTCTCTTCTGCCATTAAATGGAATGCGTTCTGGAAACGTTTACATTTCGATGATGAGAAATGAAAACTAATAAACGAAGAAATTTCGAAAAGAAAAGGACAACAATTTCACAAATTTTGCACTAAAATAACTAACTTCAATCATATTTTCAATCATCATCAGCGTGTTACAAAACGTTTTTATTTGTGTTGTTGTGAATCGTTTCAGTCACAATTTATTATTTTCAAATTATCTCACATTCGTTCAATGAATTTATTCGTTTAACCGACTTTTTCGTTGTTCCATTTTTGCGTTTACGTTCACAACAACAGCAATACACACATTATGTACACATGAATGTATGCACAGCCCGATAGCGTTTTATATTTTATCGTATTGCAATTAGATTGTGCGCAATCGAAACAATTTACGTGGAAATAAATGTTTTCGAATGCACTCCACAAATTGCTACAGATGCAAAATCAATTAGAAAATTTTATCTGAAAAAATGTAAGGGATTTAGTTTGAACAATTCAGCTTTCATTGAGTTCATCGTTACTTCGTATAATTAATTCGTCTACTCTTCATCAACGGAACACTGCTTTGAGTGAAGACACAGGGTGATTAATTAATTTCATCGCCTCACTAACCGAGAACATGAAATCAACAAGCATACCCAACATAGCAAGTTTTTTTCAATCATATAAGATGGACAAGAACGACTATTTAATAGTTTTTGTTGGTAAGCGAGCCTCTATGCATTGATAAGCGTATAACTATCCATCCTGTAAAACTATTTAACAATGTCGTGTTGTGTTATCATAAAAAATTGTTTGTTATTAATTATATTCTCATACAAAGGCT
This sequence comes from Anisakis pegreffii, assembly GCA_035041965.1. Taxonomy (NCBI): domain Eukaryota; kingdom Metazoa; phylum Nematoda; class Chromadorea; order Rhabditida; family Anisakidae; genus Anisakis; species Anisakis pegreffii. The sequence goes on from JAPYMA010003026.1 coordinate 62,250, forward strand.
GATTTACGTATGAGTAAGAAGAAAAACTGACATTCTCAAATGACATCCTAATGTGAATGTGCGAGTTTTATCTGAAAAAATCTTATTGTGTTCTCCGTTTTTTTCTGTTTCTAACGGATTTTCCAATCATTCTGACTCATGCTCATTTTTCATTGCCTCTTCTCCATAAAACCACCAGTTTCTTACTCATTGATTATATGTAACACCTAAATGAGCAGTGTCCACATGGTTAAACAGCCCGCAATAATTTCTTCTACTCACATTGTAACTGCTCAATATGGAGATATTACGTATTCAAGAAGTTTTTTCAGAACATTTACTAACAACAATTTTCATATCTTAATTGAATTTGACGCTATGAGAATTCAAAAACGGATTGAAGTCAAGCGAATCAAACACACTGTCAACTCACAAACATCTCATAATCACTATCCGTTGATCATAATACAACGCAAAGTTGTCACAGCAACATCTGCGATATTTTTTAAATCTAATCTCATTACATTATTTACATTGGCACTAAGCGAACCTATGGAAATCACCATCGTTTTTGCATGTGGTGTTGGTTTCCTGTTCGAGGCCAGCAACCGAATTGCAAATTAACAATCCGTAATTTTTGGTTTGATCGTCATAATATCATGTATGATGCATTCTTAGGCACTAAAGAATTCTTATTATGTTCTTTGTATGGCATATTTTGGCAGCTCTTGGTGACAGTGATGATAATTATCGGTATTGTTGTCATTCTATCAGATGCATTCAAATTACATATGCATATCTATTTCATATTACATATCATATCCTCCACATACATATAAATTGAAGTGTTACTGTTATATTATCAATGAACAAATTCAAAGTCAATCCATCAATCATGCAGCGAGCGAGCACTCACAGTCAATTCACTCATCCATATCTGTGTGATATTTACAATTGTGATTGCATTATTGGATGAATTCTTCAGTGATTTCAAATGCCACAAAGATACTCTACCGTCGTCGCTCCCACCCCTCGAAGACGCCAACGATAAAGATTTTCTAATTACAGTCATTCGACGTGTCCACACACCTTACATCGACCATTCACTTGCAGTTACTCGTTTTGATGCGATGCTGCAATCTGTTATTATTCTGCGTTCTCTTCGTTCGTTTGTTCAGCGAAATTATTTACGCAGAATTGATTAATTTCATGATAACTGAGTCTCATGAGAACTCTCTCAAAATCCGTTCGCACGAACTCATTATTCATCCATTCTACCAAATATATCTTCGTAGATTTTTATGGCTAATCAAATTCGAAGAAAACATTCAAAAGTGAAACTGAAACTTTGCATTAACTTACTGATTGCCAGAAACAACAGCAATAGCATTCATTTAAACTATTTCAGTTAGATCATCGATCGCTGTGACCAACATCACGTTCTGCTTGATCAGCTTGTCATAATTCGATTTTATGTTTTGCTCTTCGCTTTTCTCAAACATTACTCGCATAATCTCATTTTAGTAACTCATAAAGCACGAAAATTCTTTGCTTTCTTGTGTTGTTTCGGTTCTTCTATAGTTGTTGAACTAGCTAGTCGGCAGTGATCTGTTGGTTGGTTGGTTGTTTGCTCTCGACACTGTCCATTCATGTTCATAAGAAGACGATACATTCTGTTTGTTCGACTATACGAGGAGAAAACAGACATTTGGAAGTTCGTTTGGAATTAGGATCGTTGAAGTGTGCTGTCTTAGTCCACTTCTAAACGAGAGTTATTCTGCGCGGTGCAAACGTCTTCAACTAGTGTTTTGTCAGTGTTGTTGGTGATAAGACGGTGCACAAACAACGATTGCAGTAATTAACTGTTCTGCTCTGAATTACTCTCAGATGTGATGTTTGGGATGATCACAATAGCCATTTCGTTCATTCAATCATTTATTTGTGTGTATCAGTTGGTGAGTGAGTCAAATTTCTGGTTGCATCATGATGATCCTATCAAATGACCGGTTTTTTATTGCCACCACAGCTTTTCAGTTCATTCAAACAACTCTGCGAAACCAGTTGAGGTAATCACGAAATTGAACCCAACAAAAAAATTCATAATTCCCTAATCCAATTGAGCATTCAGAATTGAGAACTACGATTTGTTCAGGGTAAAATACTGTTAGTTATGTTTTATACGTTTACTCCTAGGTGGTGCTATCCAAGGGTTCGGTAGAAGAGGAGTGGTGGAAGATCGGAACTGATATGGGGCAAGGGATGGTAATGTGAATATTTGATATGAAACGTGAAAGTCGCTGATAGTCGCGATATTGTGCGGAACTTTTCAGTTTATAAACATTGTCAAAAATCGAATAATGAATGAATATTTGAAGAAATAAGCCAATAAATAACTAAACAACTTTGTATATTCCAGGTTCACGTTCATCTCGACAAGATTAAGTTTCGAGGATATCTATCCTCTTCACATTGCGCATAGGGGCACACATTTGTCATATGGCTGCGTTGATTGCAACAGTTATGCTTATTTATACCTATGAAGTGTAACACTTTGCTCTTCTTAATATCAAGAGGACAAAAGTGCTTACGTAATTGATAGTGTACACGGATGATAAGTGATTTTTGGTTTATTTGAAGAGAAGCTTCAGCTTTGGGGTTGTTCGTTATATTGAATGGCGTGATAATTTCGGTGATTTTATAATCACGATGATTCATCCGAATAACTCATAAAAACAGTCGTCATTCAACCAACGCAACCGATCCGATCGTCCACTGCATTTCTCATTCTTCCGCTTCTCGTTGTGTCTCTTCGTTCGCTTATTTCACTCCACTTGTTAAAACTTATTCAATGTCATAATAGTATTCCTCTGAACATCATTCAAACACATCGCTTCTCACTCATAACGGAACAAGCAAACTCAATACTATCTATACTCTATAACACTTCAAAAAGCCTCAATCGAATGGATTGCTATTGCCTTATGAATCATTGCAGAAATATACAAATCTGCTTATGGAAACAGTATTCGAAGCAGTTCCTCACGCGCTCATTCATCATTTGGAAGTGGACATTAGCTGAGCTTTTGTGATGTTTTTGTGCTGTTTTGGTTAGCCTCTTTTTGGATTTCTCTTATTTCATCCAAAGTAAATGAATATATATTCTGCAATCTCATTGCGTAAACATATCTTCTGCAAACAAACGAATCTGTCTGATTTATCTGCCAAATCCGATCCTTTATTCGAGTAATATCTTCTATAGATAGTAAATCTCACCATATCCTCATCTGGATCGTATACTAACAATCATTTTTAACGCTCGATAACTACTTATTGATGAACAGTTCCATATCCTATTTCTAGCTGGTATATTTTCATAGTATAAAGTTTAAACTAGCATTGCTCGTAAACTAGCATTCACGAAAGGAACTGAAGTATTTTCTCGAATTTTCAGGATAAGTTTCGAGTGATCTCGGTCTGAGAGTAATTCTTGCGGACAGTTCTTTGCACGAAGACAAAGAGGGTTAAGAGGCATGTAATCTAGCCCGATTTTGTTCAACAACGAGATCGTATTGTACGACGTGCAAATCAAACATACAATACTTCTTCTGTACACAAACTATTGAGGGCCTCTTCGCAATTTCAAAGAGCCTTGATCATCTCTGAGCAAGATGACCAATCGTTTTGTAGAAGATTGAACATAAAATTCACCATCGAATTAGGTCTGTCTGTTGACTGAGTTTACAATCAGCAGTCTTTTCAGTGGAAATTTCCTATTTACTAAATAAGTTTACTACGAACAATAATAACATAATCTTGATACCAACAACAATGTGAACAATGTTAACAATAACCATAACATCATCATCATAATAATAGTAATAATAATAACAATGTCGAGTTCTCAATACCCGCAATTGTATTCATCCACTTCAAAGTGAAACACGAATACGAACACTTACCTGTATCATTAACAAAAGTAAAATTTCGCGTATTCGAATAGACTCTACGGAACAATTCAGTGCCCACAAATGTATTTATTTTGAAATGTAGTCGTGAATATGGAATGGAATGAATTTAATTATTGCGAATTCATCATTGTGCGAAACCACCGAACATGCGTTGCATATGAATGCACGTTAATAGATTTGTTCAAATGGATTTCCTCCTAACATTTAATTCCTCGTCTGTATCCATTTTGGTTTCCAATGATTCGCCATATTCGGTCTGATAATGACAATAACAATAATAATAACGACACACTGTAAGAGCAGCGACTCGTTTTTCTTTGTGATCGTTGTTGTTTTCAACGTTATGTGATTAATGAATGCATTTTGGATTGGTGGTATTCGATCGTTATTCTTCAATCATACAATGCATATGTACCAAAATTAATCTTTATTACCACATATGGTGAACGCATACTCAATGAGTGCTTTATTCCTCCTAGAATATCACCTCTCAGTTGCTGGTTTGCAATATGCCGTTGAGTTATTTTCTCTAGAGAATTCTGATGAATCATTCCAATGGTTATGCTATGCGATTGCACATTTGACTCTGTTTTTATACTGATCTCTTCGTGGACATTCAAATATTCGAGATAACGAACGATGATAAACTTGTGCAGGTGAAAACTTCCCTAAAGATGGGTCTCATTGGAAAGTTGCTTTGCCATGAAGATAACATGCAATTGCAAGTGTGTTTTCTACTGAAAGAATTGAAATTTTTGCTCAATTTTGTGAAAATTTTGAGCTTTTGAGTAGTATAATTTGATATAATGTATGCTAATGAAAGTTTATATGCATACAAAATCATGGAAAGAATTAACATAATATTGGGTCTATGTGCATGTGCAGTCATGATTGCCCTGAGAATGTTGGTGTCGAGGTCATCTTTAACATCTATTTTATAACTGTAGACCAACAACGACGGATAATTAATTGGATGGAGATGAAATTTTGAACTTTCATAATTAAGTTATGAAAAATTTCAGTAATGTTGAGACGGAAAGCGAATGTGCATTCCTCTCGTCGACGTACATTCTTTCACTCAACTCAGCCAGTAACCTTGATCTGCGCTGACAGTTATAAATTTCGAGATATTGTGAACATATTTTTCATTCTCATCACATATTTCATCGAGTAACATGGAAATTTTTCAGCAATCATATTTGTTAACCAAATTTCTAATCTTCTAATTGATACTTCATGATGGGAGAAGGTAATTTTACTTTCTAATGATATTCGATAAGTCCTTTGAATGGACCGGTCAAGATTCATTCGAATTGATCATGCGATTTCAAGCATTTCATCAGAAATTCATAAGGTTACATGCTTTAGTTTTCTTGGAATTGGTAAACTATCATCTGAAGGTAGTCTGTAGGTCTATTTGAGGTGTGCACTGTTGGGAAAGAGGTTGAAGAGAATTAACTTGGGAATGAAACCGGAGAAATTTCTTAAGATTGAAGCAGTCATTAGTAATTCGAGTAGTATTTAATGAAATAGAATAGTGATGTGTACTGAGTAGATGAATGATTTGAAACAAAAAGTTGAAAGAAAGATCGAAAATTTGATACGACGAACTCATCAATTTCATCTTCTCAACTATCACATCCTTTTTTACGGGGCAAACTTTCCCTATCATACACTTGAAGTGAACGGATTCATTTGTAATGTGGCTCCCAAATACCGCGGAAAACCCGTAAAATGTTAATTCTTTGCCAACACTTCAATTCCCGTTGATCTTTACAAGCAATGATCAATTCATTCGTTTTGGAATGGGCGGCTTATCAGTTTTGTTTTATTGAAATAATAAGTGATGAAAGACAGTGTCTAAAAACTTTCATAGCGCTGATAAGAGCTCCCAATAGTTTGATGGCTTTCTTCATCAGTTTCTCTTTTATTACTATCATCAGTATCATTCACTTACGCATGCAAGTGCTTGTACAGTTACTCAGTACCACCTACATATTATATAGATTCTCTTTTGCTTTAAATGACTGCATAATTGCCCAAAATTTCATTGCACATCATTCGACATAGTCTCTGGAGGGTATTTGTTAATCGTGGAATGTCTTGCCTTACCTTGTCAAGCCATACACTTCACTGAAACGCCAAGGTTATTCAGTACTTCGTTTCATCGATCATTTCAAGGAATCAGCAAAAAAACTCGCCTTCCGCCGGTTATCATTTCACTGACTATCCATCATATTCTCATCATCAAAGGAGCGTCACTATATTACTACTATTTTCTTGTAGTGAAAATTTATTGTTCGTTTAAGATCGTTAAATTGCATCACTAAATCAACAATGCCGATTCCAATTTCATGCCCTATTCTGCTCGGTCGCTCTGTATCAGTCCGTCAAAAACTGTTACATTTTGATGAGTGTTTTGGTTGGCAAATGGAAAACATTCAAATGTTAATTTGCATGATTTTCCATGGTGACCATCATGCTCATTGTTGCTGTTGTGATGTTGATGTGAATTGATTTTGACAGTGGATACGTTCGTGATATTGTCGTATTATGTGTCAAGTATGATTTCAATTTGCATATCTAATATCATTACAATGTTTACATTCACTGCGACGTCCATGCGTCCAATCATTCGCCTTCGAATGATTAGAATAATATTGTTCGTGTTTGTTTCATGCGTTCTGTAACCGTTTGTTTCACTTTTGATGAGAATCGCACTTAATTGGTATGCATTCAGCGTTATTGCTTGCTGTCACATATTCATTAGTATTCGACGACGACGACAGTTCAATTGAAACGCAATGAAAAATCATGCAACGAACATCAAATGCATGCATATTCATTGAAATAAGAATTGTTATTCATTATGGCATGACGAAGCAACAACGTCGTTTGACAGTGAAGAGGGGATTTTGAATGTTATGCAAATTTAAAATGTTTGATTGAAACTGACTGAGAAATTCTATCGCTTCATCGAGTTCGTTGATATTGTGTATTAGTATTACTTGTTGAAATGATGAATGTTGTTTCGAAATTTCAGTAGGTAGTGCGTAGTTCCGTTTGAATGTTCGTTCAGTTATAATGATCCCATTGAAATGTTCCAGTGACTCATCCATCACATGCTTTTCATTTTTTTTCGCTATTATTACAAACGACTTGTTCCAACGAACGCAAATCACAGTTTCCGTTTCATACGAGTTATTCGTTCGTCATATGCTAGCTGCCATTACTCACTCCTCTCCCGGGGATCAAGCGTACGCATTCATGTGGTATTCTTACCGAGTATATTCCTCAAAGTCGTTGAGAATCGTCGTTCCACACATAAATTTTACGTTTGCTTTCCAGGGCCGCCGGCACTAACAGGATCGTAAGATTTCTTCACCCATAAAGCAATCAGAGCACTTCACAACGTCACGATAAGCACATATCATTGTGCCTGTGAAGCAGACAACGCTCGTAATTCATAAGGAGTATTATTATATCTATCACTTCCTCATTTTTATTAATTTTTTTCCAATAGCATGTGTGCAATTCATAGCACATAACAGTCACAAAATCAATTTCATATGCTAAACTGTCATGCCGTTTTTCTAGTTTACCAGCCAAATGCTCCGTCTCAAGTATAAACTGATCCACATTCTCACAAAAAGCAAAGAAAATTGCTGGACACACCACACAACTTATCAAATAATTCACATTTGATTGTTAATAAATCAATAACAATTGCTTAACATACTCTCGGTGATCAATATGATTTCTTTGCTCATTCACGTGAACATCGAGAAAATTAGCCTGGAAACGAAAACCAGTCATAAATTAGGTAGCCAACGATAAGAAAGGTTCTGAAGGCTAGATGCTAAATGCGTAATTTTGCTTAGTATTTCTCATCGAAGTCTCTTTTCCTTGTGCAATTCTCAATTTTCTATCCGTTCTGATCCAGTGCTTGCATCAACATATGGTTGCACGGCAAGAAAAATCATCCTGTAGCAAGCGAACATTCATCATTTTGGTTTTTGTTTTGAAGGTTTAATGCCCTTCAATATGATGAATAGATATACTTGGCGAGCAACGGCTCTGAGATGGATGGATGGATGGATGGATGGATGGCATTGGAAATGCATTCGTATCTGTAATTTCGTAGAATGCGTTCCATTTCATCTTCGTTTTCTTGACTCACTCATTTTATTCGTGTGTGTTTTTTTCCGACTCAGTTCCACATTATTACTGTTTTATTGGAGTATTTGTCCCGTTCCCAGCAGTTCTTTCAAATTAAGTATCATTCATGTATCACATAAATATGATGAGACTATGAAATGTTCGGCGAACTTTCTTTTCGAGCAGATTTTTGTTCATCTCGTAAAATTCAAATAATTTCATTGTTCAGTCTTTTGAGGTATGCAAGAGTTTGAGTTTTTCAATGAAATGAACGAATTTCAATGAGAAAATGTTCGTGAAATGAAGTGTCCACATATCTATCCAAACTCCATGAATTTGTGACAGATTCTCTCCAGTAGTCCAACTTCTCAGTTCAGTTTGTGGAGGAAAGACTTTGGCATGATCGCTTACTGTATGACGCATCCAATTAATGAAATGCGAAACTGATTGTTTGTCATTTCCTGTTGCCATTAGCATAATTTCCGTTGTGCTTGCTAATGAATACTTATTTGTTTACTTTTCCTAGGGAAATTCAATGCCTTCAAGTCTGACGTTTAAGCAGCATTGGGAATTCGTACATATGCTGCGAACTGAATGCTGATCTCTGAGCCTGTACCTGCTTATCTGCTTCAGCTTGTGTGTTGTTGATAATTGGATGTTTATATGTTTACATACATGTATATTGCATGAGACAAAATCAATAAGGTCATGAGATTATGCGCTCGTAATGATCAAACATTCATAATTCCAACTAATTGTCTGCTATAATAGAATGACGAACGTCATTATATCGAAAAAAGACTAATAATAATAGTCACCTGATAATCATTTTCTTTTAGAATTTCCTTCGATACGTGCATTGTAGTTGCTACACTTGTGTAATTCCTTGAAAACGCATCGTTTCTCACTGAGATTTGATTATTTCCGATATACTTCACATATCCTTTAGCCGTTAATCTTCCATTAATATTATCTAGATCCCGCTTCATCAGACTTCATAATTCACGATATTTGACAATTTGTCCTTTTTCGTTGGTTGCATTTTCGTTCTGAGATTTCAAATACTTCGAACAAATGTTCCTTTCAAATCGCTCTCGCGTCAAACAATCGTTGATATGGTTGTTTCATGAATATCGCTCGTAAAAGTGATCCATAATGACGCCAATTATGCTGTCTTCAAAGAACTGTCAAATTCTTAAATTCGTGCGTTTTTGTGTGAAAACATCGCCGAATCTTCATTTGATTGCATGTTTTCATAATGCAATAATTTCTTTTCAGATCATTCTTTCGAAAGCATTGGGGCCGTAATCGGCCAAATAAGATCTGAGTGGTTATCTAATAGCAACTGTTATCGTGCATTTATTACCTGGAGGATTTCTGCTGCTACTGTTAAAGTATCTTCAGCGAACTAATTCGTCTGATACTATCTCTGTTATTATCTTCAAAAAAGTATTCTTTTAAAAGCTTTCATACTGGTTCATCAGAAATCTCTTGCACTCAATTATTTCACTGATCTGTGTGTGAGTAGCTGCAAGGAACCGATTGTGTCAACTCAACAGAACGATGACTGACGATGTCTTTGTGGTGGTCAAATACGATTATACGGCTCAAGAGGGTGAAGAGTTAACGATCAAGAAGAATGAACGCCTGAAACTCATTGATGACTCGAAAAATTGGTGGAAAGTTAGTTTCAGTCTCAGTTGATTCTCCTACTCGATTCTACTCTCAACCTAGCGATTGTTTATTGTGAATACAAGATTCACTCAGTTATTTATTCACCATTCACGTAATAATTCAACTCGCCTTCTATTTATTAATTCATTACTGACATTGACAGCTCTGTTATGTTCTATCAGTAATCAAATTTATTACTATTATTTGTCTTTTCTTCGATATTGATTGAGAAAGAGAATAGAACTAAGTAAACAATGGAATTGCTTTCCATTAGCGATTGATGGAAACTCTCAGTTCATCAGAAGAAGGCCCAAAAAACTCCCATAAGTGGTCAATCGCATTACGAGAATAATCCCAATTGGCTTCATTGATTTAATGATTGAAGTGCTCCAAAATGATTGGAGTGTTCAAACGTTTTGGGTGTGTAATTATTGTTGCCATGTGTTCCTTGCTTATCTCTAATGCATGACAAGAAACGACAATTTCTAACGTTCCACATTCAAGAAGACAAACCAAAAGCAGTCTCCATTCATATTCTTATATTCTCGCTCGTACATTTTCTTCTTCTTATCATTTTCTTTGCATCTGTACGGAATTCATCGAACCATTTTGGAATATTCATCCATAAATGGTACAATTTAACGACTTTCTACCAGTTGCACAAATCATCTCATATTGTTTCCCAAGATATTCATCTATTACTCAGATTAATGCCGAGCAATCAGATTATTCTTAACAATTTATTAGTCATCTTTTCACATTGATTGCTTTTTTAGTACTTGCAATCAATTTGTTAAACTTTCTCGAGCTAGTTGCCTCCTATAGTATATTTGTTATTCGTTATTCGTTGCAATTCACTTATAGCTAACATTGTGCTAAAAAGCAGCCTAAAGTTTCAACGTTCATATTGCAGTTGCAGCCAGCGATGTAAGAGTTTCATAAACTAGCTAGCCTAGTTGCGTGTATTTGCTTATTGCTCATATTTTTGTTCAGTGTTGTTTTATTGATGATGGTTTTTGGCCAGTGGAATCACGAGTTGTGTAAGCTTATTAGCATAGTAATGCATTCGCTGAGAAGCACCAGCCAGTCAGTCAATACAATTTTATTTGTTCAGCATCTACATTCACATAGAAACAAATGAACAAACACATCACTGTATTGATTTAAAATGCTTGTGTGAAAAGCGAAAGTTTCCAATGAGAATTAAGTGATGCATCCATTTGACAATCAATAAAACCAAAAGTACTTCTCGCTGATATACCAGCTTCAGTTTTCTTTCGTTGTTCTAAGTTATTTAAGTGAAATGAAAGCTTATCGTCCGAGAGGTGAATCTCGAGAATACGAGAACAAAGATTAGTTGGTGATGGCGATTGGTAATTGGTTTAGGAGTATTTGTGACGTTCTGCATCTTTGAATTGCACAATTCTTTAAAATTTTCATTACTTTAACGCTAATCTGATGGGAATATTTCAGTTTTCGTTTGAAAATTTTTTCCTATTTCCGTTGTTAGTGGATTAAATCCGTACGTAACGTTTGCTTATGTCAGCGCTTTTTGTGTTGGTTTGAAAACTTGAAAGTAACCTTGAATAATGCTCATGGTATATTGATAGCTTCATCATTCCAGTCGATCTACATCTTTAAATTCGTTCTGTCTATCTTACCATTGAGTGATTGGTTGTTTCAGCAGCTTAATCGGATTTTATTGCTCTTTGTGTTGAAACGTTCATCGTCACGATATAGCTTAAAAACATGTGCACATATACAAAATCTTGTTTTCACACATCCTGACAGCTCTAAGCCTTCATTGCTTCTTTTCATTGACATTACTGACATTTGTGATCGACTGTTTCATTTGCATTTAGCCACCAATTCATCCAGCCTCAATGGTACAGATTCATCCTGGTTGTAGGATTATCCGTTGATCTAAAAAAATCTCTGTTCAGGTGGTCGGTGAAAATAACGTAGTCGGTTTTGTGCCATCGAACTACGTTCGCAAGGAATCATTCGTCGAAAAAGCCAAAGGAACATTTAAAGGATTCGGTAAACCGACAAAATCCAGAAGTAAACTACCCGACTGCAACCAGTCATCAGCTCAGGTAAACGGAGCATTTGCTTCAATTTGATCCGTTCCATTCGTTTCCCAAAACTTTTCAAACTTCAACCCAAAACATTTCACTGTGTGCCAATGGAAAACTGTGAGGAGCGATTGATTCTATCGACCGGCGATATGCTAATGAATAAGAAGGCATTGATCGTTTCAGATACCCGTCAACGCCTCGTCATCATCGGAAATCTCCTCGAAAGCTCGTCCAGCTCTAGCTGCAGTCTCTGGGAACGGCTCTTTTCAGAACGGTAATGATCGAAACGTTAATAAGGTGAGTCGAATTCAATGTATTTGCCGAGATCACCTGAGGTGATCATCAGTTATACGCTCTCGTCTATACCTCATCACACCATAATCCTTGTTTGAGGATATACGTTAATATAAAATAATCACTTGTGATCTCAATACCAACTAGTTGTGTTCTCTTCCCAATCGATCGTGGAGAATGAATAATGATCATTTCTGGGAAATTCTACAATATAACATAAAAACACAGTATAAAATGAAAATGAATCAAACAATCACAGATATCAGCTCCATTTATTGTCCATATCAAATGACTACATCTAATCGCGTGGAACAATAATTCCTAAGGAGTTGATATAACAAGGATTCAAATTTGTTGTCGCAATCAATGGAAAAATGATAATGTTGGGAATGCAATTTTAAGGTTGGAAATATGACTTCAACAGCCATAGCAAAGTATTCGTATGAACCTCAACGAGAGGATGAACTGCGATTGTGCAAAGGCGATGTGGTGACGGTGCTAGAGAAAAGTTCCGACGGATGGTGGAAAGGCCAGGTAGAGCAAATATCGCTTTCAGATTACTTTGCCCGCTTTATGCATCTTATCTTGATGTAATGAAAGAAACCGATGCAATTAAGATGATTCCTCTTAGCAAAACTCAATTTTCATGGAAGACGGTGCTAAATCAGTTATATCACTTCCACCTTTGATATACGAATCATGAATTTATCATATCCTTATCATACGATGGAATTCTTTTGATTCTGAATATCAGTTTAATCGGTTACAGTGTCACGGCGAAACCGGTTGGTTTCCGTCCAATTACATCGATGAATCTCCACCGAATACGTTCTCTCCGGCAAAAATGCTTGCTGGAGGTGATATTGGCAATGGAATACAGAAGGTGTCTATATTTGATCATCGAATACATTCACAATCAAACAAAAATCTGTGTTATCATCGCAGATGTCTGTCATTAATACGATAAATTATTATTCTTGTCTTCACATCGCAAAATGATCACTTCTGAGTGATTGTTTCGTATTTCTGAAGCCTTGAAAATTGTTCACTCAAAAACGATCCAGTTGGCGCTGCTAACCACAGTCTCCAGTTGTTAATTCTGCTCTATGAGTGCAATTTTCAGCCGAAAAATATTTCGATGATATCCTCACCGAAGCAAACGATCCTTGAAGTTGTAATAGCGTTGTATTCATTTGATGCACAGACAGCTGGCGAGTTATCTTTTCGCAAAGGTAATATTCAGTTTTTTTGTGGTTTGAACGAATTATTTTATCATGTACACGAGCACCATGTTAGCGATACATATTGCAACGAAGCTGGACAGGAGATCTGGGCCGGTGACGCTGGAAATTTAAGTTGTTGTCATTCGTGATTCATGAATTACACTCGTGTTTGCACTTATGAAAATGAAACAAGCAGAAATATTCAAGTGATTGGTTTACATGTGCAGAAAAATTTGTCTGAATGTTATCTAAATTTTCGAAATTGTTCACGTTTTTGTATTGCACACGATCAACTTGGAATTCTAAAATGCTATTGGAATGGTGAAAAAATTTCAGGTGAACGTTTAGAAATTATCGATCATCCGGCACATGATCCAGAATGGTGGAAAGCCAGAAACTCGAAGGGATGCACCGGCCTTGTCCCTACCAATTATATTGAGGTGATCATTCTCATTCGAGCTTCAAAAATGTTTTCAATCCCTGACTTGAAATCCTCAAATATGCAAAAACGTTTTCTCCGATGTAATGAAATTAGCATAGCCAAAATTAATGCAATTTCTTTCATTTTCTCATTTTTGTGCTTATGCTTTCTTCTGTTTGTTGGAACACTATGAGAGCGATTTCCTGTGCTGTGAATGCAGCCATTTGGAATTTAGAATTGAACAGAGATCTTCCTTCCAGGTTCTTGAAAGAAATCCGTCCACGAATAAAGACAACTTTATCAGTTCGGCTGTCGTACAAGACAAACGTGCCCTCATAGCAACTGCCTCATCCAATGGATCCTTCCCTTCAGCTCCCTTGAAGACAAGGTATTACGGTGTTATTCATGCTTGGTGGATATCATTTGATTCCTGGAATTTCACTTGAGACATTAAAAATTTAAAGATTTTGATTCTTTCGTTATTTGTTAAAAATTTTGAGAAATTTGTTCGGATAATATTTCGATTAGGTAATGATCGTGACCAGAACTTCAATCATTTGAATAGATATGTACTTCAAATATATCTGTTATCATCGTTATTTCTATTGCTATCATTAATTAGAATTACTAATAGGCACTAATCACATTGATGCGTCTTGTTGAGAAGTTTCTATCACATTAGACTGATCACGAATTGAAAGCATTTTATAAAATCGGAAAGCATCATCACCTCTTACATTAAAGTTCCCCTCCAAGGACGCAACAAGCTGTTACTGCTGGGATGGGAGGAGGTGTCTATGTTGGTCAACCGTGGTATTATGGTCGATTGACACGGGACGAAAGTGATGCGCAGTTGAATGCTCGGGGTACTGATGGCGATTATTTGGTTCGTGATAGTGAAAGTAATGTGAGTTAATCAGATGCTTTCAATTTTTCATTTTATTCAGTTGTTCAATCAAGAGTTTTACTCATCGCGACATTAGTTACGTCTCTATGGGATCGCTGAATATGAATTCCGCGATTGCTTAGATTTTTGTTTTAACGCACTCAATCGTATTGTAAAACATCCGAAACGGTACGTCTCTCTCTCTCTGAGATCAATCAGGCTCATTTATTCGGCGATCTTAGCCAAGACAATGTAACAACTCTCACACTTTCTGAAAATTAGAGCTCCGAAAATCCTAATTATTTGGTGATTATATCATTTGCTTTCTCTGATTAACTGATTCAATCTTGTCAAGTGATATGTCATCAAATATCGGCTTTGCGACTGACTGTTCATTTCCAACTGCTATTTCAGCCTGGTGATTATTCGATATCGCTGAAAGGAACTGGTAGAAATAAGCATTTCTGGGTGCAGGTAGACAACGTCAATAAGACTTTTAAGATTGGTACACGAACATTCAATACGATGGAAGAGTTGATTCAGCATTATATGAAGAGTCCTATCTATACTAATGATAAAACCAATGAGCGGTTATTCTTAGTTCGACCTTTGCCCAGATGAGAAAACGAGCATCACGCGGTTGAGAGACTTCTTTGCAAATTCTATAAAGTTTTCGTTTGATGCATAGATAACCAGTGCCGATCTAAGTAAGTATATTCAGTTAGTTGTTTTAATTCACCCGTTAGTTTACCTCAAAATTCGTTAGCAGACTGGTTATCAGCTACAGTCACTGCTATCAATGTACTCTCTTGTTCTCGAAAACACTGAATGAGATCGATTAATTCTATTGTATTCCATGAAAAGCTGCTTCCAAAAGATTTGTTTGAAGTGAATAAAACTGAACAGAATATAAACTGTCAGATTGACGTATACGTTACATTCAATTCGTTGCGATTATCGCTCTGCGAACTTGCGGATATTTCATGAAAACAGTAAAATGGTTGAAAATCTAAGAATAACAATTCTAGCCTATGAGAGTGATGATATTCGAGCAATTTTTTTAGTGTGCTCTATAGTTCGCCGCTGTATTTTATTGTATACATGTGCGTTGATGGAGTTTCAAACTTCCCGTGTTCCATTCGATAGTCCTTGAAAAGGTTTTGATTTTGGTTTTTCTTGGAGATCTTCTCATGTTCGTGTCACTGTAACAGTCAATCGACGATTTCTTCTTGAATATTCATCTTCACTGTGCGCACTAAATGAAATTCTTTTATGTATGTATGTACGTTGTGTGCCATTGTTTCTAATCATTATCAAATCTGGAATGCTTCAGTTTCATGGGCAAAAGACGATTTTCTGTGTTTACTCGCACGTTATTGCTGCAGTTGTTGTTGTTGTTGTTTTGTTCGTTTTTTCAGCAAGTTCGTGTATTTTTCATTGATGTGCATTTTGTTCTCTTCATCAAACTTTCCTGCGTAAATTCTCTAATTCATTTCATCTTCTTTCCATAAAAACAGAGAAAATTTTCACGACTTTTGTTAACAAACAAAAAAAATGTTTTTGTTCCGTTATTATTTCATCGTGATGAAACTTCGCTGCAGAATGAAACGTTTCTTTTTTTTTTAAATTTCCTTCTGCCATTGTTTCGTTTGTGTTTTCTTTTCGTGTGGTT
The DNA here is from genome assembly GCA_035041965.1 of Anisakis pegreffii. NCBI lineage: Eukaryota > Metazoa > Nematoda > Chromadorea > Rhabditida > Anisakidae > Anisakis > Anisakis pegreffii. Next base: position 78,603 of record JAPYMA010003026.1, read on the forward strand.
CTCGAAACGGGTTCCCGAATTTTTTTTGTTTCGTTGAATTTTTTCGCTCATAAATCATTAATTATCATTTTCATCATTTTTACCATCTTCAATAGTACTGTCACTTTTTCGTTCCAGACAAATAGGTTTTCGTTGTTGTTGGAACAATGATCGTTTCGTTGAGAAGGTCATCAAAAGTTTAAGAAGCATTTACTTCAATCGTTATCAATTTAAAATTTCCACTGTCTATTTCAAATAATTCTAATTTTTCCGATTTCAGACCAAAATTTACATTGGAAATCGCGAAATTGCGCTCACATCAAATCAAACGCTTGATGTGAAAGCAAACCTTTCAAATCTTTCTAAATGTAAGTTACAAAGTTTCGAGAAACCGTGGAAGAAGCTCTATTTGATTAAAAGCTACACTCTGATCTTACGAGTGGTCCTGCTGCTAGACTTTATAAGTTTGAGGTGATGAGGAATTATTGTATACTCTGTAGCATCCATCTTTTGTCTGTTTATAGCCATTTGTACTTGCCCACTAGGGCAACCTGCTGAATGCGTTGCCCAAACAAACCTAATCGCCGGAGTCTCTTTCTCAACCACCTTAGCGACGACTGTCTATTAGTATGACAGGTGCATGAGGTTGAAACTCCAACGGTTACACGAAGTGAACGGCTCCTCAATTGAATTCTGCAGGTTGTCTTCTCTACAGATTGTTGCGAAACGAGCGATGTTTTTTTTTGTTGTTGTTATATTTGTTGATAATCACTATCATAATTATCATCCAATCGTCCTCATTATTTGTTCGTGCCGGTTTCCTCATCATCAATAGTTGATGCTCTACAGTTGAATTTTTATCAAATTTGCGTGTTTCGCTTCATCAATCCATTGATTGTGTTGTATAAAGAATTGATTCATATACGGTATCCGAGTTTTATTGCACACCAACAAATTTCCATTTCATTCGAACGAGTGTAGCAAACGGAAAGGCTTTCACCGTTGCTTTTTGTGGTCATCAATGGTCCTAAGGCAGTGGTCCTCAATACAGTGATAGCAACGAATCAGTAGCAAATCAATAAACTCATTCAGTGGTCAAAAAGCCTCACATCGGCAAGGGACGAACTCCTTGCTGGTATCAAGGAGTGAATTCAATTTCATGTAATCAGTTAAACATTTAATGAAATTCTGGGAAGCCCCAGCGAAAAATCACCGAGGAATCTTGATGAAGAAAATTAATCAGTATCAACTGAGTGACCCTCACAACTGACATATTCAAATTTATCTCCTCATAGGAGAATAAACCACTGACTGATTTAAATGTTGCAATCTCGTCAAGAACAAAAATTAATTCAGTATTAATGACAACCATATCATTAATAATGCATTCGAATGGGAAAGTAATTCAAGAAGTTCCTCCCAAATCGTTCGTTTAATAGATTGAGAGTGTATGATGTTACGTTATTTTAGCTAACACAAAGCAATGGGTTTGTACAGTTTTATCGAGACTAATCATAATATTACCAATATTTCATTACATCTCTCGAATTCCACTATGATGACAGTACATAATAACGTTCCAATTGAAAAGGCACGTAGCATCTTCTGTTGTCAATTTTTCTGTCAATGTTCCTGACGGATCACAGAGTCGTAGGCATCTACTCCCAACCTGAACGTTTTGAAATGATCATTCTAAAGTGATCATTGATTAGAATGATTGCTGCTTGTATCATCATTTTAAGATCTGTGTCCACTCTGAACTACACTACTTTGATCAGTAAGTATCAACTGTAACCTACTTTAGCTGACATCCTTAAGCATACAATACTGGTGCCGATCACCCAACAAATTAACTGATTTGTGTAACGAAACCTATACGAGACACCAGCGGATTTATGGAATCTAGATTACAAATCTTTTCGGTCAATTCAAACCTGTAATTGTGGAGCATTTAGACCCAAATCAGCACAACATTTGCGATTGTCTCGATTCTGTGAAGCACAATACAATATTCCGGACATGTACTTCAGATTGCACTTGCTCTGGGAAATCATCTCGACCAGCTGAAACAAACCACATAGCATAGATAAGCTTTTATGATCTGTGTAAACTTGATCAATCGATTACACTGAAAGCAAACTTTAATCTCGAAACACTGCTCTCGATCTAAACTCATTTGTAGTTGTGATGGTATCCGTTCTGATGGCATGTATTATGAAATAGTGTCACTTTATCATATCATCATGCTAACTCATTGTTAAGTCTTCTCGATCATGTCATATCAGCGCAATCGTGAAGCAGTCATTTAGGTTTAAACAAGCAAAATTCATCTTCAGTTCAGCTTACCATCGCTCGAGATTTCTTTTGGTCAGTTTCGTAAACACACATCGAATGACATTCGGGTGGTAGGTAGAGTTCACAACAGGATGCAAACAGCCTATTGGCCACTGCTTTACTTGTGCACGGCTCATAGTTTGTCTCTTCGGTACCACATTTGGGCTGAAATTGATGGAGCTGACAGCGTGAAATAGGTCGATGTAACTGTTGTTGGAAATCGAGTGTTGCCCAAAATGGTTACGCGCGATCAAGACTGCAATCAAGTTACGAAGGAAGTGGGCAAACTGCGAGAAATTCAGCTTACGGGAGGACGACGTGCCGGTTTTGAGGCTGGTGAGCGTCTCACATCAGCGCTGATTGGTGGGCTGATCGATCTGGAGAACATTAGGGTTTTTCGGTCAGGACAATGCAACATCACGTATTTGTAGCAGTGATTCGGCACACAGTTTGGTGTCCAGCGCATTCGACAACATTCTTTTGTTGGGATGTATGGGCAAGGCGCAATCTGGAACTATATCACCCTTGGAGACGAGAAAATTGAATACGCCAATGCAGTGGAATCAGTTGCTGATATATGTTATGAGAAAAACCATTCGATAGTTTCATTAAACCTAGCAGTGTATTCTACTTTTGAGTGGTAGTGAGATTAAACGTAACTATTTTTGAAAGGACTTTGGAAGTTCAGTCAACCAAGTCTAAAGGTTTTAACTGAAAGCGGAGACTGCCTTCATTACACGGTCTAGTTAGCATTGATAATGAGAAAAAATAGCTGACCTCTTGGGCTGATAACTCGTAAGTGTATGAAATTAGGAGTAGCAATGAGATAGTCCAGAGGCACATATCAACAAAATGATTCACTGAAACTAGACCAACAGTCATCCAAAGGAACATTTTCTTCAAGGAAGTGCGTTCGTTCAGCTAATTTGACGATGAAGCTATATTCAATACGACTAAAGAGTGATACATAAAAATAAATGAAAACGTCAGCATGATCTATTTGCATTCGGAGTGCTTTTTCAAACTTAAGACTTTTGTTTTAAATGGAGGAAAGTTCGAAGTATTTAGAAACTATCACATCTTCATTCGAAAAGTATTATTTCTCTAAAAATATCATATTTGCTGCGTGCAGGGAAGGCAAACGCTTGAAGTGCCTAATGATGCGTGATCATCGCACTAAAATCTCGATTGAAATGTTTGCCAGGCTTGATCAGATCAAACAATATGATCAACCAATGCGATGAAACAAGTTGCGATTAACGAATAATGTGTAAACGAAACAAAAAATGAAATCACGCTTGCTGCAAAACAATTGTGCATGATGGATGCTTGATAAATTTTAGAAATCAGTCGTTGTCACTGATGGTTGACTTGTCGGAAAGAATCAGCCAAAAAACCCTCTTCACTGATGAGTGGATGAGTACCGGTTGAGTGTTCAGTGCGAGATTTGTCCACTTCAATACAGGAACCAAAGTGTATTGTGATGAAAAACTTTTAAGGAAGTGCACTGGATCAATACGACACATTATCGGAGGAAATTCAATGCTGTTCAGAATCATTAGCAAAAATTAATTTTTTGCAGGCATTTTGCAAATATACCATTATTTCCATTCGAATCTGAACGGTAACAACGATGGTGATGTAGTGATTGGAATGGGAGCAGAATGAGAACGATTGAGGAAAATCGACTTTTCCAATCGTTTTGTATGGCGGCGGTATTTCCACTCGAGTGAAATGCATCGCATCTTATGTTAGTGAATGCACAAAATTCGAAATTATTAATCATAACCCCGACCGGTCAAGCATGACGTGTACATGAATATACACATTAGTACAAATGTTGGCACTTCTTAGATTTTGTCGGCATTCAACGCAACGTCAACGAACATCTCTAGTATGATTTGGAATCGATCGTATCATTGAACATATCCTAATTTTATTGAAGGGATGGATTACCGGTCAAGGGGCAGGTGAAATCGATGGGAAACGATATCACAATACAAAAACTGAATGATGAACAGAAATGAATTGTTACGACATGCGTAAAACAATAATCTGCGATGAGTGGTTAGTTGCTGATAAACAATTGTTATTATCGGTGAAAACCTGTTGAAACAATGCGCAATCTGGATTGAAGGATCTTCAAATTGGCGAAAGTCATTTCAGAAAGATGGACGAGCGATGATCAAAACTGCGACATTCATAAATGAACCAACTCTCGCATGTTTCATTGTATACACACATGCGCAAGTGTTGTGATTAAGTGATTAACTTAATTATCATTATCGCATTCGAGTTGTCCAGTTGAGTTGGGTTCAAGAAATGGAGAGAGATGACATTTAGTTGCGTCGATTTGATTGACTCTCTAATAGAATAACAAAGAAACGTTGACAAGAAAAAACAAAGCGCAAAACTAGTGCTGCGAGAAACCAGATGAAATCGGCACAATAAAAGTGAAATGCGAATTTGGGATCGAGAGGATAATTATCCACCACATCATCCCACTCAACTATGATAGTGATATGCACCAAACGACCATCCGACTATCGCACAAAACGATGCAATACTTGAATTTTAAATGTATAAACTAGATCATTTACATTGAATACACATGCATGTTTGACCCTCGCATGACTGAAACTTTCCTATGGCATCCGAAACACGGTTAGCTTCTCAAGTCCGGCTCTATGCATGTGACGATCCGGGGATTGTCGACTTCCTCGTGGACCGAGAATTTTTAGTAGAATTTTATCACATGTTGATTCTTTCAAATATTATTGAATAGAAAAGAATGGAAACAACATTCTTTGCTCAACTTTCCGGTTGGCCATGCACCAGAACGGGGCAGCACAACGGATCAGCTAGGGATTAGTCTTGAAATCATCCCAAAATTTGCGTGTGTCTTTGGCTATTGCTATGTGATTTTCGTTTCGGGTTCATTGTGCGGCTACATCACATGAGCTAAGATATTCTCAGTTGACGGAACCAGTGAATTTTAGCCAAACGCAGCGACGATGTTGACAATGAGAGTGATCAATCAATCCGTTAGATTCACAGATGTATGAGAATTCATCTCTGCACTATCAATGCAGAGCTGTCAGTGCCATGTGTTAAAAAGTGTTTCACTTGCGGTGTTGGACTCGATTTCGATTTAAAAAAATCTTATCCTTAGGGTATGCCTTCATTGTTCATCAATCGAAATGAAAGAACCAACTCAATTCGAACTCACTACCATCATGTGTTTGCCTATTGATAAAGTACATCCAGGTGTGCATCACCGCAACAGAACACTGCGCTTCGGGCTACATCGATTCCGCCTCATACTTTGCGATCGCGGACAACACCCATGATGCGATTATAGAGCAACCAAGAGGCCTTTCAACTGTTTTGTGATAACATGCCGACTTTTTGAGAACATAGATCATTACCTGTCACTACAAAACACTCTGCCATTTATGTCCAATCCCCTTTGCCAACTAAACGCAACTTTCAACAGTTCAAGTGTTAATACTGCCTTACTCCCAATGCAAACGCTGCCATGGCAATTCATACCACATTAAAACCGACGGATAGTGACATTTCATCAACCTTTGATCCCCATGCTGATGTAGCCGCTGGCAACACACGGAAAAAACATTTATACAACTGTCGCGCCATGGAGCTCTCATATTTTGAGATTTTGCCGAATCCCAAGGTAAGCATAAGCTCAACCCAAGCTTGAGACTCCTCAGCGTTGAGCCCGACCCTATCGACACCGAGTTTGTCCGGGTGGTTTGTGCTGGGCCTCAACAAACCTATCTATTCTTTTCCACTTCACTCCAAACCGCACCTCCTGTCATCATCCGTGGCGCGACAGTAATGGACTCAAACAACAATGACAATGAATACATCAATAATAGCAAGCATCAAGTAGCATTAGAGGTACAATAATGAACAATGACAGCATGAATATACTGACATTGGTACAATAATATACTAACATAGGTAAGCATCATAGGTACAATAATGAAGCACGAAAACACGAAATGGACTAAAACTACGACAAAACAAGAAGATAATTATATTAATATTCTCATTTGCTAAATCATTTCACTGATTAAATCATTAGCGCAGTCCAAAACCGAACGACATGAACAAATTCTGGAAATCTATTCCCGGCCTGAACAGACACGTGCTAGTTCCCATGAGAGAAGTGTGACCCCTGTGCATTTGCTATACCGCAGCCATTCGGTTTAACTTCGACCTGAGATAAATCTCTAGAAATCGTGCAATTATTAAAGGCAAAACCGAAGACCTTAAAATTTGCTGATAATTGAACATCATCTCCTTAACGGATTGATAAACCCACAATACTTCTGAGCCTATCTGAATGGATTTCTTAAAGCTGTCACCTACCTTAGTGACATTAATGATGGATAGTAACCACACTGGCATGGGACATAAGGAAACATCAGAGAATTGTATGAATGCCATCATGAAGCCAGCTAATAGATAAGCTTCGGCGAGTAACCACAAACACCTGAGAGATTTCTCCTTATAGCGCATTTAAAAACATTGAAACTAAGCAGTGTGATTTCATAGGTGCAGGCAATGGTCAACCCGATCATAATTCTCCCCTGTTAAGGGAAAGTACGCACGGTGGGTCCGGGAACCCCCGTTACCTGAGCAAATGCCTGAAGACACTACTCAGGCCAAGTTACGCGCAAGCCCTATCCCCGGTCAAATCGGCGCCTTTCCCGGGCCGGGAACGCCCATAATATGTTCCGAAGAATAATGCTAGCGAAGCTCGGGTAAACATCGCTTGCACATTTTTAGTTGTTTCTCCCCGATTCGCCTAGACTGCCGGTAGGCGGGGAACGCCTGTCGCATTGACCTAAACCTAGCCCCGCTTGTTGGCAGCTCGACAGGTTGGGATCACCCACGCAACCAAAATTTGCTTTTTAAGTATGACCATTGACTACACTAATAATATCACATCAGACCTGTTCCAGCTGTCCCTAAATAGCGCTATGAAGAAGACGGTCTTCGAGTCACCACTTAGCGACTCGACTCTACAGGTGAATGGTCCAGGCGAACTTTCCAGACCTACCGCTAACTTCATAAGGCGCTTCATACCCTACGTTATTGAAACTCAATTTTAAGGGAACATTTTCTTCTTTTGATATGCCAGTACAGCCATTATCAACACCTGAGGTTAGCTCTCCCGCAAACTAACTAATAAGTTATTTTTAATGCGATAACTTTAGACTGAGATTCAAGCTCTCGGAAGTGATCAACTACTAAAGGCGGTCAACTATTAGTGTTTTAATGAAAATCTTTTCTCAAATGAAGAGGCTATAGTGTTCCTTATCCCAGTAGAATGGATTATTTGATGTTATTGAGTATCTTACTTTAGTAACACTAGCGATGAGTGATAGCTACACTGGCAAGGGAAATAGGGATGTCATCATAGAAGTGTATGAATGCCATCATGACACTAGCTAATAGATAAGCTTCGGCGAGTAACCACAAACACCTGAGGGTCGAGCCACCAGTCAGCGACTCGACTCTACAAGATGAGTGGTCCAGGCGAACTTTCCAGACCTACCGCTAACTTCATAAGGCGATTCATACCCTACGGTCATGAAACTCAGTTTTATACGGATATTTTTTTCTTATATGCCAGTGTAGCCATTCATAACAAAGCTAAGTAACCCATAATGCCTCTACTCCCATTCGGCTGGATTTCTTAAAGTCATCAAGTGCCCTACAAGCATCTATGACAGACAATAACTGCACTGGCAAGGTAAATAGGGATACCATCATAGAAGTGTATGAATGCCATCATGACACTAGCTAATAGATAAGCTTCGGCGAGTAACCACAAACACCTGAGGGTCGAGCCACCAGTCAGCGACTCGACTCTACAAGATGAGTGGTCCAGGCGAACTTTCCAGACCTACCGCTAACTTCATAAGGCGATTCATACCCTACGGTCATGAAACTCAGTTTTATGCGGATATTTTTTTCTTATATGCCAGTGTAGCCATTCATAACAAAGCTAAGTAACCCATAATGCCTCTACTCCCATTCGGCTGGATTTCTTAAAGTCATCAAGTGCCCTACAAGCATCTATGACAGACAATAACTGCACTGGCAAGGTAAATAGGGATGCCATCATAGAAGTGTATGAATGCCATCATGACACTAGCTAATAGATAAGCTTCGGCGAGTAACCACAAACACCTGAGGGTCGAGCCACCAGTCAGCGACTCGACTCTACAAGATGAGTGGTCCAGGCGAACTTTCCAGACCTACCGCTAACTTCATAAGGCGATTCATACCCTACGGTCATGAAACTCAGTTTTATACGGATATTTTTTTCTTATATGCCAGTGTAGCCATTCATAACAAAGCTAAGTAACCCATAATGCCTCTACTCCCATTCGGCTGGATTTCTTAAAGTCATCAAGTGCCCTACAAGCATCTATGACAGACAATAACTGCACTGGCAAGGGAAATAGGGATGCCATCATAGAAGTGTATGAATGCCATCATGACACTAGCTAATAGATAAGCTTCGGCGAGTAACCACAAACACCTGAGGGTCGAGCCACCAGTCAGCGACTCGACTCTACAAGATGAGTGGTCCAGGCGAACTTTCCAGACCTACCGCTAACTTCATAAGGCGATTCATACCCTACGGTCATGAAACTCAGTTTTATACGGATATTTTTTTCTTATATGCCAGTGTAGCCATTCATAACAAAGCTAAGTAACCCATAATGCCTCTACTCCCATTCGGCTGGATTTCTTAAAGTCATCAAGTGCCCTACAAGCATCTATGACAGACAATAACTGCACTGGCAAGGGAAATAGGGATGCCATCATAGAAGTGTATGAATGCCATCATGACACTAGCTAATAGATAAGCTTCGGCGAGTAACCACAAACACCTGAGGGTCGAGCCACCAGTCAGCGACTCGACTCTACAAGATGAGTGGTCCAGGCGAACTTTCCAGACCTACCGCTAACTTCATAAGGCGATTCATACCCTACGTTCGTAAAACTCACTTTTAGATGGATAGTATACTTACTACAATATGCCAGTGTAGTTATTATCAACACCAGTCAGAGCTCCCCCCACAACAAACTAAGTATTCTATCATGTCATACCTCTATCTCTAAGAAGCGATCAGTTCCGAGAGCTTGTTTCTCAGCCACTAAGTCAGGTTGCACATACAGTTAAACACTCCTCTAAATCGCATGCTAATCTAATGTAAGGTTGAACTGACATTTCATTAAGTGAAGTCAAAGCACGGTCAATTAATATCTACATCATTCTAAACCTATGTAAGCAAGCTGAAAGCCAGGTTTAACTCAACTGTAGTCAACCTCACACGACGCGGATTCCCCTGAGCTACGTCAACTCAAGTTAACATGTGGTGAATTTCCAGTCAAGTCCTTTCAAGATTCTGGCTCAGTGAGTTTTTTATACAGTTACTGTCAAGCTCAGTCAAATCAATTCTGCGCCAAGCTAAGTTAACTAGCAGCAAATGTGCTAGTCTCGTATCTATGCTAGAGTCCAACACGTATTCACTTGATAGAGTCCATCATGGGGAGAGGGGGGGAGGAATGGTGGGGTGCACAAAGTGAAAAAAATTTCAATCAGGTGGGATGGGCCATATCTATAGCCAGTCCATGTCCCTACCTCTGGCTCCGGAGTTAAGCGGGTCATTACGTGCCGCATCCCTCCTTCGCCCTACCCACATCCCCTATAAAAAAGTTCATAATGTTGACAACAATGATAGATATACAAAATGAATAAATAAATAAATAATGAAAACATACATGACAATTTGTGGCAGTGAACATCAATACATACATACAAATCAATTAATTCATAGTATTAAAGAATAAATAGCAAGCAAATTTCAATATTACAATCCTCCTTTGATATCGAATTCTTTTAAAAGACAGTTCTTCATTTTTAATTTGATTAAATGAAAAGTTTCGAGAATTTTCATAAATGTTTAGAATCATCATCTGTTAGAGGACCACTAAACTTCTACTGCCCGCTAAACTTCTCAGCCTATGACAATACAGTGATTATTACAACAATGACAATAATACAACACAATAATAGCGCAACTAATATTAACAACTGAATTAAAAATTACTAGAAAACCCCCAGTTGAAACATACGACGCATTATTAATATCTTCGGAAACATATTTCGATAAACAATGATAAGTTTCATAACACTGAACAATATATCACAATATCTATCACTGTATTGTCATCTAATAAACTATCATTTACAACACTTAACTACACATGCAAATATTCACAATGTTATTCAAACACCTCCCAATTCACAATACAATTGCAATTACAATGACTGTTCACAACATTCATAAATGAATTAAAGAATAAAAGAATAAAGCATCCAAAAAAGTGGTCACTGACCACGACTTAATTTTATTTCTGGTCCCTAAGTTTTAAAAGAAGTGAAAATAAATAATAAAAAATGAGGAGTTGGTCAACTCCGGATTATTTATTTAAGTTCTTATGAAATTAAAATAAAATTCGAGCTCCTGACCTGGCGCTTCCACGCGCTATTGTGTCGTATTTGTCGCTTTTTGTAATTTGACGGTGGTTATTCTGATGTCGATTTTGATGTTTGATGTTGATGTTTTGATACTGGCACATGAAATGTTGCTCATTGGTGATCTTTCGAGTTGTTATTATCATCCTGACTGATCCAGAACGTTGTCATCCACAAACGAACAACATCCATCGCAAACGTCATCCGTCGATGAAAAACATCCATCCAGATGCCATCCAACATACTCTCTGAAATTATGGTAATTCATATCAGCTCACGAGAAATTAACAAGATTGATTGACAATAAAGTCATTTCGTATCACCAACAAACAAATTAAACCACCACAGAAACGATTTAATTCCTCACCTTTGATTTGAGGTGACGACCATTGACAGTATCGTTGAAACTGTCACGGTTTGGCCGCTTGGTCACTTTCGGCCTAGAACAGTATTAAATGATTAATTCTTGGTTTTCCTCAAGCTCATTTCAATACAATCCGAGCGATTTAACACCAATATCACTGACATGAAAAATTGGAAGGTTATATGGTCTCAAAATATCTACGGCGCAATTCTAAATTCCACGAGAAAATTCGTTAACTAAAATCATGAATAACATATACAAAATTGTGTTACGCAACACAACTGCACCGCGCATAACATATAAGAGAGAAATAAATGAATACTGAATGAGCAAGGCAATCAATCATAGCCATATGATCTGTGGTGATCAATTGGTATGGTACCATTAACAGATCATAGAGTGCACATTATGATCACAACGAAGTGATCAACAAAGCATGCACATATTATTATGTCATATCACTAGCGAATGAATTCCAATATCAGAGGAAAAAAGAAACGATATTTTGCCGAGATCATTCCCTGGGATCTTAGAAGCTTTTTCATTCCGGATGAAATCCGGAGGCATTGAAATTTGTTAGCGGCAGTCAAATAAAATGCCCCTAAACAACCACAGAATCACTGTAAGTGAATTGAAAGCGATTTAAGCCATCATGGTGACTAAAAATTCATGGACAGGTGGGGTGTTTGTTTTCATCATTAAGCCGGGAATAGTCAAAATTGCATCGCGATGACTACTGAGAGGGAAAATAGCATAGGATTACACAAGAAAGTAGAGATGCAGAGGGTTCATGAATCTCGAGTGTCATGCCTCAGATGCGGGCGTGCGTAGGTGTACACGTGCGTGTTTAAAGCATTGTATGCATGGAACATCGCTTGACGCTTTTTGACATGTGCATTTAGAAGTCTATAGAGAAATTCCATTGCACTGAAAACACATCGGTGTAAACAGTTTTGATCTTTGCTGAGCAATTTGACATTGTATCATTGAAAGTGTTTCCTCAAAAGAAAGTTCGGATTTGGAACTTTTGCTTTTGCTGGGCACTACAGCATAAGGATTTATCAGGAACGATATCTGATTGTTTCTGTAAGAAGCTCCTCATTGATATCATAATCAGCCTAAATCAAGAAGAGATGCACGTGAAAGACGATTGATACAATTGAGATATTCAATATCTTTAATTTTTATGCATTTGAATCGCCCTGATGAGCAAATCGCTTTCTAGCAATAAGATACTTGAGAACAACTGTAACAAAACTGCTCAGTGAATAATATAAAGTATCTGTGCAAGTATACATCGAAACGATCGACAACATCCGAATAGAATACCACAGAATACGATTTCAAAGACGTGAATAAAAAGTATGAGAATACCATATGGGTGCAAATATGTTCCAATGCATTATTTCGAGGCTTGATTAGGGCTGTGTTGAAACTGCTTCAACAATATGTAATCCGTCATGATCACTGTCTAATTAAACAAACACATCAAACAAAACTGACATAAAAATATCAATCTCTTCTGTGATTTTCCTTTCAAAGTAAACCGCATTCGGTGATATTTTACCAGTCTCACAAATGCACTGATATAGATACTTCATATTGTTCATGTCTTCCATCGTCACATCCCGTTCGGTTTCACCTTCAGTCAAACGATCAAATTTTAGTACTTGATTTGAGCACGTGAACTTGAGAAGACCGACTATTTGAAAATGATGACCCTCAAACAGCCAAGCTAATGAATGATCAGTATAGATACAGTGTATTGAAATGAGCGAAGCCGAGCAACTGAGACAACTTCAGCAAATCAGCTATTCCTCAGAAAGTCACAAAACCAGCTATACAAAATATATACTTTCCTAAAAGTAGAGAATCTGGGAAATCTGACTAAGTGCAGAAAATAACGTGTTACTAGGAAGATCGGAGAGTACCGTTGCCTTGAAATCCTTGAATATGGTAACTCCTTTAGCACCATAGTGCTATATATATGTTGATCTATAGCGATAGAATGTACAGAATGAGCACCTCTGTGCTAGTTGAGATACGTTAAAGAAAATAGCTATATCTCCTCAACTAAACAAAATCGCTCAGCGAAATATATATATTTCTGAATGTGGACGTTCCGCTGGATCGAACGGTGAAAAGAAATTCACATGTTTCCGGGCAAACCTGAGAAGACAGTTAGCTCCAAGATCGCAATCCGCGTATTGCTATAATAACGTATTGATTGCTCTGTAGTGATTAATGCACATGAATGATGAGCGCGACTGCGCTGATTGAAATAGATCTAAGAAAATTGGTATATCTCCTCAGCTAAGCAAAATCGCTCAACAAAATATATATTTTTCTGAATGTAGAGATCCAGCTGGATCGAATGACGTAAAAAAGTTCATATGTTACCGGGCAAACTTGAGAAGACGGCAGCCTTGAAGGTGCCACCCGAGTTAGAACTAATAAAATGCCTATATCTCCTCAACTAAGCCAAATTGCTCAGTAAAATTTATAATATATTGAATTTGGAGGTTCCGGTGGGTCGAACGGTGTAAAAAAAATTCACATGTTACGGGCAAACCTGAGAGTATCGGTACCTTGAAGACCGTAGCGCCTATACGGCTATAGTAACGTGTACAATTGATCTGTGGACATACGATGTATATGAATGAAAGTAGCCATAACTCCTCAAGAAAGCGAAATTGCTCAACAAAATATATATTTTTCTGAACGCAGAGATCCCACTGAATCAACTGATGAAAAGAAATTCATATGTTACTGGGCAAACTTGAGGGTACGGTTGACTTGAAGGTGGCATCCGCATAGCTTTGAGATAGTATTAGGAGAATACCTATATCTCGTCAAGTAAGCCGAATTGTTCAGTACAATATATGATATTCCGGATCTAAAGATCCCGCTTGATCGTATGGTGTAAAGAAATTCACGTGGTTCCGAGCAAACTGAGAAAACCGATAGTTTGAAAGTGGTGACCGTGTTACTGCTGAGCTACTGTACATCAGTCGACCACAATGTTAGAGCGTCCATGCTCCTCAGGTTTGTCCATCTACACGTGGATATTTTGATACTGTTTGATTGAAGAGAACCTCATCTTCCTAAGAATATAAAATTCATCTCCCACTGATCAATCTGATGCGTATGCTCTTCTCATTTTACCCTGAGGAAAATCGCCGGAAATGATCTGGATAATCCATCCATATGATGAAGGGATCATGCTTCTAAGCAGTGCTTATGAGAACTGTGTTTTGAATTTGTTGATCCTGTTATTGATTTCATCTACTGAAGACAATGAATATATCATATTGATCATTCTGATGCTGTATCTGTGTTGCTGTACTCTCTTTGCGATACTGTATCTGTGTAAAGCAAGTGGCGGAGCCATGTGTTGCAGTTGTGGCGATTTCGCCGTAGCCACTATTCGGTTGTTTCGTATTGTATGAATGAAATAATTTTTTCATGACTGATCTAATCGAAAAAGTTTCCGATTCCGTTTTTCCGGACTCCTTCGATTTTCATCGGTTCAGTACCGATGTTTCTCGAGGGAAGCTCGAATAATCCATTGTGAATTTACGAAATTTGGTCCCATTTTTGTCAGTTATTTGAATTGTTACGAGTCAGTTGTTCCTGCAATCAGTACTTGAAATGTTTGATGCGTTTGAAGTGAACATCCTTGTAAATAAACTGCAGAACTGCCATAAAATGTTTTTCCAGTTTGCATTTTGGATCAGAAAACGTACGAAATGATTGTTCTAAGCGATGTTGTTGCTCCAAGGGAAGGTATTCGAATCTCTCAACCTCAAGTGGTTGCTTTCGTGGAGAGCGAACGATGTGGTGAAGGTGAACTCATCATTGCTGAGCAGTTAGTTAGTTGATCGTTCATCCAAGATGTTCCTCATCAGTTTCGAAGATCAATCGTAAGCATATCAGTCTGACTAGGTTATGTACTGACAGGGAGTTTTGAAATTATTGGTTACTAGGGGAAAGCTTTGTGTTTGAACTGTGTTCATGCGAACGATTTGCGGTGGTCATTCGTACGTGTTTTAGCTCTGTAACATGGATATGTTCCCGAACACAGCAAGGATTCAGCCTCACATATCCATCGATTATTCTACACGCAATCTCGAGAGATGACACTGTATTCCGTGACCAGTGCCTGTACGTTATGGTTGATACTGCTAAGAGTGGTTAGTTAAAATTTCTTTATTTAAGTCTTGATTCGTACGTCCACGCCGCGTCCATTCATTTTTTTTGTTGGATTTTCTCCTTTTTGCTGACTTTTCGCGAATTTCAGTTGAGCGACGTAGGCCTAGGCGGCCACCCGAACTGATTTTCACGGATATCACTGAAGATTTTGGCAATATTGTTGGTCTCACTGGTAGTGCAGGAGACGGGAAAAATGCCGCCGAAGCTAACGTTAGCTCGAGTTCGGGTGTGTTATCTAAATTGATTGCAAGCGAGATAAAAATTCTGAATACAGAAGGAGCTCTAATGACAAACAATAAACAAATCCATACAATTGATTCATTTGCTTATGCACTCTGCGTTTCCTGTTTACATTGCTACTTGATACTGTCTGTTTTCATCATTTTCAACAGTTATTCTTCTCAGTTACAGATTTGAACCTGCAGACGGCAGCAAGTGAATCGTCAGGAAACGGTTGTGCAGCAAGTGGTACCGTTGAAGCAGGAGCCTCAGAAGAACAAGACGACGACGAGGCAGTCACAGAAGTGGCCATCAGATTCGTGCCTAGTGATGAATCCGTTTGTGAGTTGCGCGAAATTGTTATCGCATTTGAGTTGAAATTGTGATTCGGATATGTGAAGTGTTCTTTAGAATTGCACCTCTCTGTGTTGACTTCATTGTTTGTAAGATTTAACAAGATGGTTTTGTTGAAATTATGTTCAATATTGCAGTGTCGGAGCTTTACCAACAGATGTGTGAGTGTCAGTCGTTGAATCGAGATGAAGATGATGACTTGTCAGGTTGGTTTTTATTGTCGATACGAGAGTAGAGAAACAAATACATTGGAAT
The DNA here is from genome assembly GCA_035041965.1 of Anisakis pegreffii. Classification (NCBI taxonomy): domain Eukaryota; kingdom Metazoa; phylum Nematoda; class Chromadorea; order Rhabditida; family Anisakidae; genus Anisakis; species Anisakis pegreffii. The sequence continues at coordinate 94,907 of JAPYMA010003026.1, forward strand.
GATGTTTGAGAGGCTGTAGATTGTCTGATTGTATGATGTGTATCGTTGCTTTATCAGTTCATTGGAATTTCCAATTAGTTGTGACTGTGCTTTCTTTGAATATCACATTTACCGTGTTCAGTTTCTGAGATTGTTGTCTGAGGTTGTTGATTTCATTGATGTAAGTCTTAGAGGAATTCGATGATGGTTATGAAGAGTATGGCGGTGACGGTACTGAGGAATTGATGGGACAACAAATGGGTCAAGGTGACGGTCAGTGGTATACGATGGAAACTGAGGGTGAGCCAGAACTAAGTGCAGAAGGAATGGCAACACTGCAAAGAATTATGGCCAATAGTCAACGACACGCTGCTGTGAATGTACAAAATGGTTTGTTGAGACGTTTTGGTAGTTTATTAAATTGATTGCTTCATCAATCAGTGAAGTGAAGCAGTTCTGAATGAAGCGGTATTGCTTGATATGATTCAGTGAATATATGAATGATATACAGATATGAATAACATCATTGAATATTCAATGGATTTGAAATTACTTGAGTTCTTCATGTTCTTCAATTTTCGGTGCACTTTGTTGAATGAAATGTCGTGTGAAATTTGAAAAGCAATATGCTGACTGAGTATGAGGTTTTGTATTGGAATAGTTCTGTAGACAGTGCAGTTGTTGAAGAGTTTCAATTTTTTAGGGCGTAGGGACAGTGAAGATGAACGTGAACAAATGGATGAATAGTAATGTGAGCAGTTGACACGAGTGATCAGGTGCGATAGGCCGGAGCGGATTAAAACTAACGAAGATTTAGCATTGATTTGGGATTGCTTTCTGTGCACAGAATGGTTTGTTGACATTTCAGTGGAGTAAAGTGCAGAGTTATGTGGATGTTGCTTTATGTTGTGAGAATTTTACAATGTTTTAATGCCAATGTTGTAATTGTTTTATTTTATTCGCACTCTTTTAATAACTTTTTGTTTCAGTTATGAAAATGTTGTGTACTTTTTATGTCTTGAAAGTTTTATTGTTAACCTCGACTTTATCGTATGTGTTAACATTGCGTTTCTGTTAACGAATCGTTCACTTTTTGGTACAAGTATATATGAAGTTATGTGTATTTGATGTTGTTAGCAGTTGTAGTATCAGTGGGAGCAGATTTGAAAGAATCTCGGTGAGATATTTGAATGTTTGTTGTGAACTGATTGATTGTTCACCGTGTTTTACCTCTATCGCTGAACGGTTGTTTGATGGAATTGTATGAATTTTTTTTTCGTTTTTATATGCATCTAATAAACGTTTATCTCACAATCAGCTGTTTCTCTTCACATGTTGTTGAATAGAGCGCGACAGTATGGTGTGGGGTGAGAAACTGTTATCATGTGATAGGTTTTAGTAATTACATGAATCACAAGCATTTTTGCAGTTTGGTATGAGGGGGTAGATTTTGCGAGTCAGATCTATACTTGAGGTTATATGTTCGTTTGATTTAGACGATATTTTGAACATTCATCCTGAACTACGTACAGTGCGAATAGTACGAAGCATGGAATTCATTCCGAATACCATTACAAATTACTCATTCAGTGTATCATCGAAAATCGTTCTGCAAAATCACAGTGATCAGAGTAGCGATCAGTTGGATCCAGATGAGTTATTGAGCTATTTGGAGAATGCAGATTAAGTGGGATTAAGTTCGTTTATTCATCTTTATGATACATACCCAGCTGAAAAGTATGATTACACGGATAATAAAGTACGATCACAATGTGGGAACATTCGGATGTGGTGGTGTTCAGCATGAGAAACGAACATTTTAGTGCTCGGTATGTTCGTGCAGATGGCTGAGATATAGTTTTTGATTAGCGAATCAAATGCGCATTTGATATACATTTCACTTCATTGATAAGAAGACAGTTAAAGTATTTGAGTCTTAACTGGGCCTTTATTTGTTGCATTAGTGACCTTCGTAGCAGAAAGCTGGTGGATCAGGGAATGGCATTTCCGGAATAGGTCTAGTCTCTTCTGGAGGAAGCAGTGGCATCGTGGTTGGTGCCGGCCTGTTCCTGTTATTCCAGAACGGTCCTTGGAAGGATCTTTGAAACGATCCACCAGGCCCAAAAACAGCGTTCATTTGCTTGCGGAATTCATTCATTTGTAAATTGATCTGCTGAAAACAGAAAACAGAATGCAAATAATGAATGATACGAATCTTAATTTGTCGTTTGTGAATCAAATTCAAATCATCACCGTTTTGTTGCTATTATTTTCTGTTCTATTGCTTGGGAATTCAATTAATGAAAAAAAAATTTCATTTTTATTGAACTGATGAAATTCTGCACCCACTATGTGGCATTTAACTTCAACTCCTCCAGAATTTCAATTGAATTCTGTGTTTCAAAACATTTTAATGTAGCTCTAACCATTGATTTTTACGGAAAACATGTGAATGTTTTTGTTCAGTGAATCAAAATCAAATCGTCTTCAGATGTCTTATGATTTGAATAATGTAAAAGTGAAAGCAAATGATACTCGCGAAGTTTAGAAATAAAGTTTCGTAAGTTGTCCTAGTTTAGTACTGTTATCAGATAAAAATCACTTACATGCTGAATTCTCATGTTGAGGTGATCGCTCCATACCTGAACTTTAGAGTTGTAAACAGCCAACTCTCTTTGATCCGCTGCAGTTAGTGTTCGTACCAGTTGACCGTTTCGGTAGAGTTGGTCACCCTGAAATGTCGGACACAAATCTGGAAACCTCAAAAGGAATTTTTTATATTTCTAGCTCAGGATCCTTCATACAATATCAAACCTGACTGCACTGCTGGCCTTAATCCGGAATTCGAATAAAATTGATCAAAAGAGTCGGTCAGCACTCAAGATTTCACTTATTCGAATAAGATTTGATAGTCTCATTTGCGAAAAAATGCACCCATTAAGAAAAGATTGCTTGAAATTGAGCATTCTTTCTCCGTTAAAAGTTTTACTGTTTCCAATATTCTTATACGTTGCATTCTGATTCAAAATCGTTGATCAGTTTCATTGGACCATTTTGTTTGAATGAAGTGGTTCAAACCCTTATTGAGCAGGAATAGTTCGGTCCACTTCCAATGAATATGCTATTCCAACTCCCGTTGTTAACTTGATACGGAATTGACTCAACCAGAATCGCAAACGCAAGCAGTAAACTGAAATTTCATACAAAATTGCATTTCTCAAACTGTAACTTTGAAAATTTTGCATTGGAATTCATTGTGATCGAAAAGAGCGAACAATCGAAAGTGCAGATTTTTTTCACTAGTCTGCTCCGGTTTCGTTGTTTATGCATGGAATTAATGAGCGAGCGCAGAGAACTGCTGTAAAATTCTCGTGCGCTTATTCATCGGAATATTTTTTTATTCATTGCTCTGAACATACCACAAATGTTGTCACAGTCCGAAAAATTCTGCTGTCGCGATGTTGAAACCAAAAAAATTTGATGAAATTCTTCTCATTTGATTTCAATTCTCGCTTCGCCAGGCTAATGGAATGAATGACTACTGACTTCTTTTGAAAGTGTCAAATGATTCAAATTCAACTAATCGAACGCTGAATCAAGCGAGTGCTCAATGGAAATGTACATAATTTCTAGAAAAGTTCAAAACGGCTGCATGAATGCATGTATATGTGAGCTTTTTTTGTGGCTAACAACAGCACATGAACAACTTACGTAAACGCTTTTCGCAGCATCGTTAACTGATCGTTCGTCGGAAAATCTCGCTGATATGCCAGAAACTTTGTGAGAACAGTCAATAACTTTTCTTAACTGAATTAAATTGCAATTATGCAATTAACTCAATGTTCGAATAGAACTTGAACAATTGAACACACAATTCAAAGTGAACACAATTCAACTTCATTAGACACTTAATTAGACCTCAACTGATGAGTTTGATCTTGCTTATTCGCTATTTGTAGGACAACAACAAATGGACTTAAGTGGAACTTGTTGTTTGCTATGAACTGGTCGATCAGAGATCTAATGAAACAACTCTCAGCATTGAGCAATAAGAACTGCCGAGTAGGTGAGAAGTTTCATGAAATGTTCTCAAAACTCGTGAATGTTGTCAAAAAGTATTCGTATGAGATGGGAAATTGAAATGATCAAAACGAATGATCAATCTATCAGATGATGGAAGAATGCTGAAACTGAAAGTTTCAGTGGTGAAAAAGTCTGGAGTGAACTGAATGGGCATATCGTTTTCAGCAATTTATAAGAGCAGCTGATGGGTTATTATTATTATTATTATTATGGGTGGTGGTGTTATGGACTGATTCATCGATGATGTCAGCGTGATCGCTTCGATTATAAACGAACCGGCGAGCGAACAAACAAATCGAAAACTTTGAGCATCGTCATAGTTTTGTGTTTAAATCTTTTATTTGAGAAAACTTTTGCAATGCGATATCAATATGTACTTTGAAATTGTTGTTGTTCACTTTTTGACTGATTGAAAATGGGTGACAATAGTGAAGCATATGGAACATGTAAAACCTGTCGGCGAGACGAACACGTCTCATCACATCAATCTATCAAATCTTATGAAGAAACAATTTAATGGAGTCGTTTCCGCATTCGCTTTGTTTTCGTGAACACTTTCGTAGATCCATCGCAATTTGTTGAAACGGGAACTCCCGGAAATTTCATGGCAATTCCCGGAAATACAAAATTCCCATCGCAACGGGAATTTTATGATTCTCGAGATTGATGAAGATTGTATTCGGGAGTCACTTCTTTAGCGAGCTGGAAAAAACAACTGAATGTTTATCTGAAACGTCACTGAAGAGTGCGTACTTTCATCTCCGAAGCTATGCGACCAAGACCAACGCATTCGTTGAGAGTGGATTAATTCAGTAGTTCAGTAGTTGAGGAACAAATGCAACGTTGAAAACTACTCAACGACATGAGTGGCAAAAAATATACCGCATACTCAAATGGTTTAGTCGTATTGACACGACTATACGTTACTTAATTACTGAGTGAGCATAATGATGATGCAAACCGTTTGCAAAGGTGATCAATTTCAAAACTATACGATACTTTATGTGTAAGTCTAGCCGCATGGAATGTCGAACTCACTTTCATTCATATGAAAAGTCTATTTATTGATGTGAAGTTGCTAATTGTGCAGGGGTTTCATGGTGCATGCTTTGAACTGCCTCATTACTTGTGCATTAGTATGGGTTTTCATGATTAGTACGGATTTGTGTGGTTGGTTTTTTTTTCAGTGTATGTATTATTTATTAGTGGAATGAATTTGTTATTCAGAGAATACGTTAGTTTGGATTTATGGATTTGAATGAGAGCGAATGCTGTAAATGCTCACCTACAAACATCTCTAAAACTTCTTCACTGGAAAGATATCCGTTACTTCGGTGCTCTCATTCCACACTGTAACATTTACGGGTGAAATGTGGGCACAGTTGATCACTCATTGCTCCATCACAACAATAAAAGCATGAAAAAGTTTGATCTTCAAAGTGTTTCCATAGGTCACAAAATTTCTCAGATCCTTAATGTATCCGCTGCTGTTTCGCTCATCATTCGATGAGGAAAATTAGCGTGACGTGAGTTTTCAAGAATTACTGTTATGAAACAGCGCTTATTCATGCTAATTCAATCTTATGACATGCCGAATTTCAACAATCCCATAAGTTGATGAATGCCCATGACGCAATATCTGACATATTCATCTCGAACGAACAATAATCTCCTTTCATATTTCACTGAACGAAAGCAACAAGAGAGCATTGTTGCAAGCTATGATTGGATGCTTTATTGTTATCAAATTGCAAAATGAATCATTCATGAAAATGAACAATGAGTTCACATGCATAGGAATTTTTTCGGAACGCAACCGATACAATGAATATTTCCGATAATAAAAATAATGTGGTAATAAGTGAACATGTTTTAAAGACGATTAAATTTCTATGAATTTTGTTTTGTGATGAAATCATATTTCGGAAGAGTTTTTTTGAATTTTTATAGGTTCGGTTTCCGTTTGCAGTTTCCGATAGATGAATCAGTGGCTCATTATGATGCGTTGAATCGGAAGTGAGCGCGATCATGAACGTTATCGGATCGTTTCAATTGTTTAGAGTGCAAAACAGCGGTGGTGACGGGAATGGAGCGGCTGGTGCATTGGCCGCGGAATTGGAATCGACCGCCATAGGTTCCTCCCAGACTGATTCCTTGAAAGTTGCACGCATTGATTTGCTCGGTCCGAGGAACGAAGCGAAGTCACCATCGCCCCAGAATGACTCTTGCTCAGTTTCATGCACTGAGCTGCCAGGTCCGAACAACGCAGCCATATCAGGATCGCCCCAAACTGATTCTTGGACAGTTTCATGCATTGAGCTGCCAGGTGGCAGATCCCCCCACACTGATTCTTTGACACTCGAACGGAATGTGCCGCCGGCTCCGGTGAACGAACTCGATTGCTCTTGAAAAGTGCCGTTTTGGAAAGTGGTTTGCTGAAATGTGAGACTGCACTGTGCATTATTGAAATTCACCAAGCAACACTGTGGACTTGAATATCAATAGCTCATTTTGAGATTGCATACTTGCAGGCAGCTTTTGAGCAATGACTCAGAAAATAATGCAAAATTGTGCTGAAATTATTTCGGCGCAATGTTTCAATGTGAGAAGCAATTTTATGAGCTGATGCGTTTGCATACCAGAGGCGAACTGAATTTTGAACATGTCAAATACCAAATGAATGTTGAATGATTTCAAAACGTCAGGAAATTTGAATCATATTTGTTCGAACAATACGAAACTCTAGCACTGCTTGAAAGATACCACACCAGTGGTGTGCGTTTTTGATAAGAGGTTCAACCCTTCTTGATGAGGCAAATGGAATTGAGATGAAGAAGCAGTTACTGAAGAAAGACATCATTAACGCTACCGAATTCCCTTTAGACTGGAGATTCATTAGCCAGGAATCTGTCGCTTTGTTGTATTCGTCCAGTATAGCCTGGTCCGCTGGCGTTAGTTCACGAACGAACTGACCATTTCTGAGCAAGTTGCCATTCTGAAGAGCGCAATAAATTCACCTTTTTGATTCTATCGAATTCAACACATCAGAAGTTGACGCTGAGCAAACTTCAGATGAAGAGGTCCAATAATAAATATAATGGACTATGTTTGATGTGTATTGCAATGTGATAGCCCAGCATGATCATAGAGTGCCGTAATTCAATCATTTTGTTTGAAAATAAACTGCTTCTATCATATTCTCCCCAACTCGAATGAACCTATAAGACCAACTAATCGAAAAAATACTTCGTAACCTGTTCTGGCTCATTGATAAGAATTAGATCTTACGCAACTTCCCAAATCAAATTCATGTAATTCCTCTGACTGATCTTTATTAACAACTGAACCGATTGTCTGAATCAAACGATAATCGGTGAAAAGCGCATTCTTGCTTCATTGTTATGAATGGATGATGGATGCTATCGAGTTTCGAATGCAACCGATTGTAAATTTTACCTCGATAACGCATTTTTCAGCATAATTTCCACCGAAATTGCTGGTCGAAATAATTTGCACATTCGATGCTGCTTTCAAACAGTGTGTCACAGTCACAAAGCATATCGCTGTTGCTAGCATAAAGCTGGAATGGAACACATTGAGAGTCTTTATCAATTTATATTGTTAGATTCATTTCAGTTTATGAAACTATTCTCTCAAAAATAATCGAGAATCCATTAAAGACATTCTCATGTTAGATGAATAAAAATTTTCAGTTCATAAAACCAGTGGACATAACTCATAATTCGAAACCATTATGAAATATTGGTCAGATCAAATGTTCATAACAAATGTCAAGCAGTCATTGTTGGCCATCTCAAACAGCATGGTTCACTTCCAGTGATGTGAAAAATTTTTTGCAAAAATTTAAACCGCATTAAGTTCATTAGGTTTTGCGACTAATCTAGTTTGAGAAAAATTTCGTGAATTTTGATGGTTCACTTGAGAGACATTCCAGGAAACTGAGACTTGAGGTTTTGAAACTAAAGAATCAGTAGACGACGTCAAAATTGAAAGAATCTCTTCATCTACAGGTATCGTACTGTTAAAAGGTGGTAAAAGAATGCTCTACAGTAACTTACATGGTATGCAGCGTCATGATTGACTGAACTTACAACGTCAACGCTTAACTTAAACCAACCAAGCGGAGAGAATTTGGCTGAAAATCAGTTCAATTAAGAGATCATTTAGTGATCACGCAAGATCACAACGCAAGCGTTTACTTGACGGACAGTTATGATTCATTCTTTACAATCCCAGGATTAGGCTCCCTTGGATTTATCTCGAACATTAACTGAAACCATGAGTCTCCAAGCTGAACTAACCTATCAACGCAAAGCTGATCAGGCCTTTTATCTAATCGAACCCAGTTAGGAAACAAAACTATCAGAACGATCAATCGCATGAATAATCTTATTATCAAAACGAATATCCAAAAGGGATTTCCACCCATTAACATGAGGATATAGAACAGATCATGCGAAATGGTCACGTATCACATTGTTGCTGAAATTCGTTGAAGTCAATAGAGCTAATGATTTCCAAACACGAACATCAGCGGAATATGCAGGAGGCATCAACGAATGTGCACTGCGAAGACTGGAATCTTTTAGATGCATTTTGTAGCCGTTGAAGCTAATTGAATGAATTAATCAGCTCTGTATCTGTATGCTTCTGGTACAGTAAAAAAACAGTTTGAAACTATTGAGATGCTTTGCTGTTTTACATTTGGATTCTTCTAATTCTAAAACAATGCTCTCTGAATGTATATCAGGCAGAGAAAACATTGGAATTTCCACTTAATATTCCACACAGTGACAATTAACGAATGCAATCTTTCATCACAATATCTGAATATAGAACATACCAACTGTGGTATCATAAATGGGGCACATTCAGAGGACATTCAAAGCCATCTCTTATCAGTATCGGGACATTCTTTCCACACTCTCGTGGAGAAAATATTTTCCAGTTTTGGAAAATTATAAACATTGTTTGATAAAAATTTCAATTTCTTGGAAATCGCTCCAGATGACAGTCACAGATATGCCATTGTTTAGACCATGTCAGCATTGAATATTTGTGTTTTGGTTAAATAGATCATATTCAGATGATACACTCAAATCTCTTTAGCATCATGAAATTCCTTTACGCAAATTCTGTAGAACAGTGGCTCCGTTATCCTTTTTGACGATCTAGCAGGTCGCAGTTACCACCTGGTACAAGAACTGATTATTTCTACCTATAATGTCAAGAACAAACGGTTTTCCGTTTGTTCCTGATGTTCTTACTGTTCATGAGATGGATTATAATTGCTTGGAAAGCCATTATATCTGACGCGCTCACTTAACATTGATTCAGATGGATTCTCATTCTTTTCAGACGTGTTGTATTCGCTCTCATAGCTATCACATGCGAATACAGTTCTCTTGATGACTTTTTCTCATTCACTTCGTCTCATTTCACTTCACAGTTCGAATCGATTTCTCATTCTGTAGCATATACTATTTAGTGGATACGTTGACGAGTGTTGACCGCCGAAGTCAACAATACAGCAATCAGATTGAATTGCTCAACAATGTTCAACAGTCAAATGATCAGTTATAGTATGTATTCCATAGAATGAGAATGTAACTTTAATTGTTGAGTGAAATGAATGAGAAATTAGCAGAAGAGAACATTTTTGGTGATAAAAGTCATGAGAGCGATTCCAACAGCAGGGAAAAGAATGAAAACCATGTTAAAACAAGCGAAACCATGTTAGGTCTGGACGAGTTAATGATACTCATAAGAGAATGAAGAGTGTTGCCATCAACTAACCGCATTTATATATCCGAGTTGAAATACAACATCACAATAGCGTTCTATCACAAAATAGCAACTGCAAGAAACACTAATTACCCGACCTCCTCCATTGCCCCTTGACACCTCCAGATTACCCAAAATGGATAATTTCACCCCTTATGAGAACCACTGCTATAGACGATGCCACCTAGCTCAAGCGAATCAAACATGTGATCAAATTGTCAACCTCTAAACGAATATTTCAAATCCTCAAAACGTTGCTTCATACAATAACCATACTTTAGTCTCACTGACCATGCCACTGTTAACTATGGGTACCAAATAAGTCATACTCAAGCGCCCTGTGCCCTTAGGTGTCATTGTCGCTAACCTCACGTTTCTTGATGTTTGTCCTAAAGATCTTTAGTATCGCCTTCAGGTACCAAAAAGTCCGCACACTGCTGATCAAATCTTCAGATTCTATGAGATAAATTTTATTTTAATGCCATCAGCAACTACAATAACTCAATACGAGTTTATGCTTCTCTATTATAACCAGTATCACAAATATCACATTCTTCCTTCCCTGACATCCGCTTTCTGTGCAGCTCGTGACAACAGCGTTGGGAATCATCCATCTTCATGAAATTGCAAATTCGAAGATTGATTGCAAATGTTTGTTGTGCCGCAAATCATATTAATCTCTGTCGATCAAACGCGCTATCTTTCTGGCTTGTAACATCCGTTATGGACTTTATCTCAGTTGTTTCGTAAATACGTTAATATTTGTGGATCTGAGCAGTATGCTGTGGTGAATGAGAAATCTCAGGGGTCTCCGTTCCCGTTACCTGCCTTCATCTTCGTTTCTATCATCAATCTCCCTGTTAAGCGGTGCTATTTCAGAGCTGTCCAATTGAAAGTTTCATTTGAATCTCTCCCCGTCTTCGATTCCTGTACTACTTGCGCAGTACATCCACAAGAGCACTAGTTATCAATGTACATGAGCACCGGAATATTAAAAGATTTCCTAATATTCTCATAATCATGATTAATTAATTTCCCTTTGTAATCACACTATTTAGGAGCATCAGAATATGCAGTTGAAACTGATAGTACACATTTGATGACATAAAATCAATGGATATCACAAATGACTTCGATCGATGATTGTTTTGTTCGTTGAATTCCCTTAATATTTCTGCCGGTCCAACCAGTTTTCCAATTGATTGTTCATGAAGAAGACAACACACTCTTGATCATAACACCTACTACTAAGTGCGATAATCTTATAATAAAGTGAGTTTTCATCATTTTCATTGATTGTTGCATTGCGACATCACTAGAATTTCTATTTTCCAATAAATTTCAGCTATTTTAAAATTCATTTCTTGAGTCACTCGATCTATTCCAGTGATCATGAATGTTATTGCATTATTTTTGCTATCAATTTCAGCCTTTGGGCACTGCACATCGGTGCTTCAGGTGCTAATCGTGTGTATTGGATGGCTGTGGAGCCTCAAAACATAATTGAATTCATTCTTTGCTTTTGTTTACCAGTAAGTCGAATTTCTTATAAACTTTCAACTGTCTCATGCTGATTGTTTCGAATCGTTTGATGAATAGTACAATTTCAGCCGTTGGCTGTATTTGTTCATACAACGTACTGTCGAATTCACGTTCTCATTTGTTCACTGCTGTGCCTTCTCGCATGGTTTCCAGCCTCGGTGTATGCACTCTGGTTTTGCTTTATCAGAAAGGCGCCACCTGAGGAAGCTGCACAATGATACCAGCCAGCATCATTACTAAACATGTTTAAAATTTGTTGGATTATTCATTTCGAAATGAAACAAATTTAACTTTATATTGTGCATTATTTTGCATTGTTTATGATTTTGTCCCATAGTGTTTGTTTCCTTGCAAATGATGCTTGGCGATGTAACTCAAAACAACTGAATGGGTGCTTTCAATGAACGTTTCAATGGAATTGTTAGAATGTTCAGAAGAATATTCATAATGAACAAAACAGCTAGCTGTTGACTGGCATTGGCATACCCTAAAAGTGCACTGCTCCTGCCTGCTTCGAAGGCGACAGATACTGAACTGAAAAGAGGCCAATGATGATTAGCGCATTCAGACGAGAGTGGGATAGTTGTTTTGATCGTAATCATCATATCAATATCCAACTTCAAAAGCAAACAGTCGTGACCGTAGCAAACAGGGCGAACCGTTGATATCAACAAAATGATATGGCTCGAGAGTTTATTTGCTGTTGTTGTTTTTTAAACTACAATCGATGAATCTAGGAAGCTTGAAAACATATCATTATAAAATTTTTGTTTTTCACATCTGCATTCACCTTTTGTTTTCTCAAAATAGATCTTGCATACGCGTAAACAGTGTTCCTATGCTGTATGCTCAAGCACCAATCCATATCACAAAATTTATTGAAAACACGAAAAATCCCACACCCTGAAACCGATTAATCAAGAGGTGTTTGTGTTGATGTGCTGTTCTCCCAAAGATTGCTTGCTCATAATCATTTCACAGCATATTTTGATCTTCTTGACAACAAAACGAGAACAAAATCGATGAACTCGTTTCGTTTCCGGACCACTTATTGAAGATCTCGATAACCACATAATGCAATTGAATTTTCATGGCTGAAAAACGACGAAATACGAAACCAAATGGTCTTCCATCCGCTTTCAGCACTCACTGTTGAAATGACATAAACAAATGCGCAAAATAGGAATGAATTCGAATGAATGCCACCGCCTTCATGAAACCATCATTCAACTGGTTATTCAATCGCAAGCGCGCTTATTCGCTTATTTGTTCGGTTGTGCTGGTTGCCTATACGTCCACATCACATGTGAATTGTTGAATTGTGATTGTTGCCAATAGATTCAGCAATTTGTTGTGCTTTCTACAAAACACAGTCGGTATGTAAATTAATGTACCAGTATGAATGGATCTGCTGTATATGCATGCACAGCACACTGCAGCTGATAACTGCCATACAAATTTGATGAATGAATAGATGGATTACGACGCAAATAAATGATTACCTAGCTGCAGCAGTATAGTAAATAATATGCCGAAATTCAGCTCAAATATCCATCTTCTTCGAAACAAAATTCGAAATAAGTTTTGTTTTGTGTACAATAGAGAAACATAAAGAAATTTCCCCATATAAACATATACAAATGTTAATGCAAACATGCATTTGTCCATGTTATAATAAAATATTATACATTGCTGATTCGTCCTTCAACACAAAACTCGTTTTCGTTTCCATCAGAGGAGCATCCATCCATCCACCGGTTAGATGAATAAACACAGGTAACGCCCATCACAGGTAATCAAAATGACAATAACAACAACAACAACAGCAGCACCACCAACTCGAATGTATCGGCATCAGAGTCAGTCACAATTAACAAACAAATCGAATGATTCTCAATCGAAATCCACTGCATGTTGGGCTGTATTTCAATTCATTTCCAATGTTTGTTCAGTTACTATATCATCTCACAATAACGGATCGCCTCAATCGTATCTACTCGATTCGCTCGCTTGTTCGATCATTTCATCTATCATTATTCCAATTGTGCGTTCGCTCAATAAACTCATAATGTATGACGAACTGCTTAAACTAATCAGTTGAACAAATTCGGTTATTGCAGCTGATTCACGAAATCACATTTGATGCGATATTTCATTCAATATCCATGTTTTGATATGCTTTTCTTCCATCCCTTTCAGACAGTCAACACCAACCAGCCAACTAACTGTACGCTAAAATGTTATTCGATGAACCATGCGCTATGCCGTAAACATGATATTTTCGTCAGTGAATAGCGACGAGTTTATAATGTATGACTCGTCATCAAAATTCAGAAGCAAGCGCTAGCAAGAAGACCTATTCTCATGTCATATACGTACCACTCTATGTTTTGCCTCTGTTACATTGACTGCAATTGAATTTAAATCAGGAGCGATCGTGATCGATACTCGCAATGGTTTTTGCTTGTTGCGACTTCATAAGATATATTTCATAGGATATGATACGATTCAAAAGGATGTGATTTGTTCTAATGTTTGGCAATGTTGACGATTATTATTGCTATCACGCAATGATCCAATTACTCAAGTTCGAAAGTTTTCTGATTGGAAATGTGAGCAGATTACTTTAGAATAAGAGGAATATACTAAAGACTCATTCAGTCGGAACATAGGAACAACACTTTAGAATGTGTGAGAATAGCGAAGAGAACTTGAAACAACCCTGAAACTACTTGAGACTGCTTGATCGATGACACAGCTGCTTTACGCGAATTATTTGTGTGAAAACGTGCTCCTTATTGATGTGAGCTCAATCAAACATTTTGAATGCTATGTTCAGTTCAATCGCAATTGTTACTATTGAGTAGATAAACGTAGTAAAATATTACACAGTACTAACTCGATTTCGCTAAAGCAAATAACTGGTCTCTATTCATTACACAGCATCGAGCCGCTTAGTGTTTTGTTGCCGTGTAACAACACTGATAAGCTTCTAAGTGATGAATAATGTGCTCAATCAACTCGATGTGTTCTCTGATAAAATTCTCTCAGTGTGATAACTTCGCATTGAAATAGAATGAAGCTCTGATATGCTTGACAATTTTTGCAGTGAGCAATTTGTCAGTCATTCTGCGAAAGGAACATTTTGTTGAGCTCATTTTTCAAGCGATGTTTCCTAACTGATTTTCAATTATACTTCATATATTGTCTCGAAAACTTCACAAACTGATGACATATAGTGAAGTGAATATGAATTTACTGATATTCAGCAACAGTGACAAATGCGCGATGAACCGACATTGACTAAATAAATTTGCAATTGCTCACCATGAGATTATCACAGTCGAAGACTTTTGCCATAATATGATTTCACATTTATGGTTGGCGATAGAATCAGTCAATTCTGACGAAGTGTTATTGTTGTGGTTATTTTTGCTGAAGAATTTGTCAATCATGCGGACCCAGTTTCTGATTTGTCCTGAATTTCTATGACATGTTACGCTTTTGAATTCCATTAAAGATTTTTTTGCCATTCACTCATAGTGACAGTTTTATTGAAATGATCGCTTTTGATCTGACATAAATAATTGCTGCGATGCGACTACCAAAAAAAAAATCCCTCTAACATGATAATTTATTGTCCTCGAGAGGCAATTAAATTGCCTTGTGTTGGCCAAAAATCTTCGAGCAAAGCAAAAACCTTTTCTAAACATTCTCTTCAACGATTATAATTCAATTATTTGCGAAGTATAATTTTCGTAATTCGCGCTTCCGATCTCGCAAATTATTTTTCGCTCATAATTACTTGTGCAGTTCCATTTTTCATTTTATTCGTAATGTCAAATTTCCGTCCTGCTTGTCACACATATACATACATACACAACTTTCAATCGCATTCGCATTCGGTAATCAACTCGTTTTTTCGATCGCTTTGACAAGAAGGAAGAAATATGTCGTGGCTAAAAATATCAACGCAGTTCTTCAAAAGAACGAGATGAAGAATTCCAAATTTGGCCATATACTCTCAAAAATTGCCATAACGATTGTGATGGATATCAATAGCGCTGCTGTTGATTGAATCTTATCAATCATTCTTTGGGTAGTGTTCCGAGAATTTCCTCCTTGTTACCACTCTCTCGTCTATGATTCTTCATCTGTTCCATTTGTTCAATCGTTCACCAGCTGTGTTTTATTGTTGAATTATTTTATTGCGTCTGCTTTTTTTCATCGGTTCCATTTGTGTTGTTGATATCGTGTAATGCGCTTCCAATTGGATTCTTTCTCATATATTATGAGGCCAACCCGAAATTCCTAAGCCAACAAACAACCCTCCATCATCGTTGTTGATTGCTTATCGTATCTGTTCTGAGTGTTTTTTCACTGCCTACTCCTTAAACTCAGACTTGATTTTTGATTTCGCCACGTAAAACGAGCGAGCGAGCGATACAACCATTGAATGAAACGAAATGAATGTGATTAGAATAATGAATTGTCGTTAAATGGCTGATTGGTCCATCAAAAGGAATTGACAATGAAAAGGAGAAATCAGGCGCCAGTTCGTTTCGGACTTATGCTCCATCTGTACAATTAGGTGGGGAGCAATAAATGAAGGAAGATTGAAGTAAAAGCAGGGTTCGTTTCGAAATTTATTACACAAAACTGAACAGGTCCACATGTTCGTATATTATTAGAGATGAAAAAGTCGTCAATACAATATCTGAGTGTGCTCACCTCACATCATTGTGCTCCTATAATCAGGAAGTAACAAACAACATCAACAACTCATCTGACACATTCCACGAACAGTTGATTCATCTAACAGATTGCTGCTGGCCGAGCCGATAGATCAATGCAGCTCAGGCAGGCAGCAGCTCTGACTGGATATTCATAGATTCGTATATATGCACATAAGGGATGTATGATCAGTTGTGAACAAGAAAACATTAGGCGATTTTCGGTGGATAATGCTTAACGCATAATTTTTTTACATATAAAAACTAATGTATTGTGAACGATATGATCCATACTCATTGCGATCATATCACACAACAATAATGGTTTACTTATGTTGATATTGGTGATGTATTTGTTAATCCATCATTTAGAGACTTGAGTGAGGCAGTGGATGAATGAATATGCGAATCAAGTGTAAGTAAAGCTTTATCTGAGCCAAGCATCCCTATCCATCCATCCATCTATTCGTATATCACTTCATCTTCATCTCTGTGCTTGTGTTTAGCTTATGGATATCCGAAATCCCTGTTCGATCCCTAGTTTTATATCCTTTTAGTGCTCTATCCTCCCTCAGACTTTCGGCGGTTTTCAAAGTTTGTTTCATCGTTTAGTTCGAGTTCATTCTTTTATCATTTGCAGTGTCCGTCGTCGCACTCTTCCTTCGATTCGCATTCAATCGCATTCAACTCATTCATTCACTCAATTGCTGCTCTAACTAAACGAATTCCAAAATATCTATTCTACTGCTTTAAATATCTATCAAATCCTCTTCTATCTGAATAACAAATGCACACATTCGTCTATTAAATCATCAATCTCTCTCTGAAGCAACAACGAGCCCTAATTTGTCGAATTTGATAAAGCATCTCTTCAATTTTCACATTCATCTGCAATTGTTGTTGCCTATAGCTATTTGCTTCAATTATTCTCCTCCATTCAGAGCCCCTTAAAAATGCCAATCCAAATATAATGAAATAACTGAACAAGCAAAACCACTGCATGCCTCATTTGTTTTATTTTATTGTGAGTGCTTTCAATTACTTGAATTCTTTGATTGCTATTATCAAATAATTATATCAAATTCTTCCAGAATACCAGAACACTTCCCTATTGTCTTTCGTTTGCCGAATAAATTCTACTGAAAAACACCATCTTTTCTGTCCAATTGTGGGCCAACGTGTTGGTCAATTTCGCCTTAAATGAACAGAATTTGTTGGACCCAATTCATTTGTTGTTTGTTTGATCACGTTCATTCTTGAGGATGATCAAAGAGAATATCGTGTCGATGATAATAGCAAATGGGTGGATCACACTGGATATTCACTGATTTCAACTGATTCTTTGCCGAAGTGCTTCATTGAAGAGTTCACTTTCTGTAACTGTTCGCATTGAATTCCGTATCGAATTTATTGACTTCTTGCGAAATTAACGCAGCTCTCATGATTTCGGCAGTATTTATGCGATGTTTCTGAATACGATGGATTATCTGAAGCAGAATTTGCAGAGGAAACTTGTTTTTGTAAATAAAAACGATTAAATGCAATCATTTCATGACAACAATAAGGTCAACGAATCAATTTGTCGTTTTCTAAAATGTTTTCTATCAATTCGATCATTATGTTTGCTCACTTTGCAAATGATAACTTCTAACATTCAACGAAATGATTTCCTCTTATGAGCGGAGGAGTTTATGTGCGTGGTGGGTGTTCAGTTCAGTTTAGTTCAGTTCAGGCATTCTAAGAATACTAGCAAAAAGCTGTCTCGTCAATCTCAGCTCGGCCATTATTTGTGGTTTGATTTAAAAACTTTTTTTGGTTTATTTCCATTTCATTTCCGTGTATTTTCGGCTTGAAACGATTCAATTCTCATTATGAAACTTCAGGTTTCCGCTCGTATTCTCAACATTCATTAGACTTTTTGAAGCAGTTTCGTTCAGTTTGCAATTTAAGGCCAATGTAGGGAGAATAAAAATTTCTGGTGTTGTTGATTGAGAAATTCGGCTTATCTTTTTGCACAAAATCGATAGCAAGTTTGTGATGATAATATAGAAATTCGCGAATGTTTCTCTGAGAAACTGTTTTGAATTCATTCATTAATTTTTCAATGTAGGATGCTTGTGTGAAGTGGAACGAGCACGATATGGTAACATGCAATCAAGTTTGACAGTCTCTTTCCTGGACGCATTCGTTCAATTCATAGCCACTTCACCTACTACTATTCAATTGCAGTGGTTGTATTCATCATCAATTTCATCGCATTAATCGATTTTGCTTTCTTCTAGTGAGTGCTGAATGCTGAATCGTTGAAGAAATTTCGCTGAAAAGAATTTTCAAACCATGAAAATCATTATTCATCACTTCGCAATGTATGGTTCTATCAGTTTTGTTGTTGTTCGATTGTTTGAGTTACTGAGACGGATTCACTTCCGAAGCTCATCGTCAAAATGGCTGAACGTTGATTGGATTGACTGAATGAAATGAATGCGTTCGAAATTTCCAATAAACACGAGTTGGAACGAACGACTATTTAGTTCGAAATTGAATGGTGATAGTTTTTTTTTGCGGTTGTTAGATGAGTTTGCTATTAAATTATTTCGAGTGCCTTGCTATACGAAGCGATTTGCAATTAATTCAAAGTCGAGTTTGCTCATCATCAATCTCATCAGAAATGTGCATCTACTTAATCAATTCATTACAATTCTCAGCCTTCCAAACGGATTTCTATTCGTCTATGAAAGCAACTAGTAAATCTTTGATTATAGACACTTCACTGTCATCGTCAAAACATCATTACGAGAGTCGCACTCCCTTGTTATAACTTCATTTTCTTTACCACTCGACTATCCCGTTGCTCCCGTCTACTATTATATTGTCCAGTAAGCGTTCGAGAGCTGTCCAAAGTCTCTGAGATTGGTTTGATCGCACAGAAATCCAACTGTATCCAGCAAAGAGCTGATTGGAAACGTTTGCCAGAGCTCTACGGTGTGGCTTCCACGTAGTCCCGATGAACGTATTGAATTCTGGAAAATATTCAGTATTCTTCTGGTGCCTTCCGTTTTAGTATGAGTATCATATTGCGAAAAGCGAACAAAAACTACTGCGTTATGCAATCGGAGAGTTTCATCGAAGTTATGCCTTCGACAATTCAGGAAGATCAGGAGCATGCATTTATGATACTGTTTTCTCAATTTGTGAATCCGTTTCTGTTCAACATCAATGATTTATGAGTCTGTCAGTATCACTGATTCTTTAGCATGGTTAATTTGTTTGGAGTTGTTGTCGTTATAACGTACGATACATGATTATTGTTACGAAACATTGCGATGATTATGTTGTTAGGGTGTTTTTACGAGTCTATTCGACAGTTCGGTTCCACGATTCAACAAGAAAAAAACGGGAGAGGTGTGTTGATTCACGTAACACCATTCCATCATTCGCCAACATTCTTCAAAACTCTTGCACACGTTTCCATATGTTCGTGTTTATACGAGCACTGAACAAGTTCTGGCTTTGAACACAAGCAATCCTTTTGAGTATAAAGCGTAAATGTAACTTATCATAATCTGGTGCTTACGCTATTTCTAAGAGGAATTCTACAAATTTTCATTATCATTGAATCTGAGCAATGCGAATTTATCGAAATTCTTTGAATTTCGCCAAGAATTTTCAAGTTTTTTTCCTATTATCAACGCATGCGATGCAATAGTGAAGTACTGTGATTATGTTATGCGTGAAATGTTCGGTTATGTATATATGTATTGAAATTGGTATTTTCGTTGCCTGGAATCTCAATCGTGTTATGATCAGTTTCCATTGACCACCCTCAATATTTTCAGTCTATTCAAGTGGATAAACTCGATTCAGAGTAAAGTTGAAAATGGCTGTTGAAATGCAACAAATAATCGAACTCATTCTTGCCATCTTCTTACCGGTATGTTTGTTTGTTTACGATCATTCTGTTGTAGTATGATAAGGGATCATTTTAGGTGGCTGGCTGTTTTGATATCGCCAAAAATACAATTAGTAGAGAAATGAATGAATAGGGTTGCATTTAGACATATCTAACTATGAAATCGATTGCGTTTTCTTCAATTCATAATGTCAAAGTGTTCTCATATAGTTTTTGCAATTGTTCACTGTCAAAACGTTTTACACAGAAGCTTGCATTCCGTCAAGCTTATAATTGAAATTACCTATTACTGAAATGAAGTTGGATTAGTCGAGAGCAATAAAATGAAAGCGAATTGACAAATCATTAACAGTTTTCATAGGAGATGAAGAAGGATCGAAAAGAAGGAAGAATGCGATATTTGTGGTATTGGTGATAACAAAAAGGCATAAACTCGTAATGAGTTGTTGGATTTGCTGATTAAATAAATAAATAATAAAATAAATGAGGGATGAACGAGCAGCTCAGATTATTTCTCACAATGTGAGTGTTTTGTTACGTTTCAGCCTCTGGCGATCTTCATTCACGGTAGCGATTGCAACATTCATGTAGTGGTCAACATTATACTGTGCTTCTTCTTCTGGTTACCGGCCGTAATCCATGCTCTGTGGTATTGTTTCTTCCGAGCATGAACGAATCGTTGAACCGAATGCCCTCCCTGCTCTCCTCTATGACGGACGGTTTCTCAATTATTAATCACATCAATTATTATTTAATCACACTGATAATATTTATCAATTATCCAATGCAAAATATGCCACTACTATTGGTTTCTTCGAAAATTATGTAATCACTCACCACATTTTTAAATATTGTTCCGAATACCTTAATTACGACTGTTATTATTGTCATTCTGCCGCATTTCTGTATTCGTTGAATGAAACGAACCGTCCTGCACATGAATTATCATTTTAAAGAGAATTTTTAAAGTCATTGTTCATCTACGTTTTATTTTGTCATTTTATGTAATCTTTTTATATGTTGTTCTCAAATATGTATGTGTGCGTTTTCATCGACATTCTGTTGTACTATAATCCGCTCGTAAGTCTTATTTAAATCAAAACTTTTTCAATTTTTTAAAAATGAAAATGGAATGTAAACAATTTTGGAACTCTCTAAACACGCACTGCTATTGTATTTCCAATATTAGAGCATGGAAGTGAACGACAGCTATTCCATTCTCACCATAAGTTCTAATAACCTCAAGAGAATGTTCCTTCAAATATGATTCCTGGACTTTGGAATGTATAAGCTTCTTTCTAAATTTAAGTTGTTGAATCCAATTTTAACACTCAGCTAGTGGCTACAAATTTATGCAAGAATATTGAACGAATGCACTGAACGAACTGATTCCAGGCGGCTGACCTGTACCAAATGCCTAAGCTCGTTCATTGTCTTCTCTTGTCGAATTAGTGAACTTTTTTAGTGAATTCGTTAAGTGGAAGCATAGAAACCGCATAAGCCTTAAGTTGAAATCTTTCATATTGTTTGTCTCGTTGATTTTCGATTAAAACAATACACGACTGATGCCGATATGAAATTACAATGCCAATTTGATATTCGTTCCACTCAAAACATATTCCTCGTTTTTGCATATTTTACGAATGTTGTTTGTATGAATGAACAACAACGACAACACTAATGACAAATACGAACAGCAATAATAACAACGCCGAAGTGTGCCTGAATGTGTTGTACAGTCAACGAATCCATGATCCAGATGCCTTATTTCAGACGCAATGATACGTTCGTTGTTCGAGTTGTTGCCTTTACTTTCTTCATCATATGCACTTTCAATCATTTTATAATTTCTCTGATTTTTTTTAAAAAACAAATTTGAATGAACATTTTTTTTCATAGAATTGACACATCGCATTTTGTGTCTCTCGTTTCGTTTTTCAACATTTCTGGTTGAGACTTTGGCGACCAGAACAACTGCAAAAATTCTGTGATGATCCAGTATGGACGTTCATCTAAGTTGATGCCTTTACAGTGTTTTAGCTGTTCGCTTAGTAAACTGTTATAGTTGTATTAGGTAATTTGCAATTCCGGATGCATTCGCTGACTTGGGGACACTTTTTACAGTAATCATTCAAGCAATCACGATCTCAGTCGTGATCATGAAGTGAGATGAATTCGGCAGTGTCTAACGAATCTACCAAAAAACAATTCAAGCATTTATCAAATCAGCATATGTTTATCTGTATCGTTTACAGAACCACAAAAAGATCTGAGAACAACAAAGTGGATGCAGGAATCGCATGAGAAGGTGATTACAACAAACAATGAATATACCGAACGTACTATAGAATAGGTGATATATTTCTTTAATATTTCAAAAGAAATATGTACCGATGAATAAAATATTTATTGTTAGATGCGAAACTTTACAAATGGGAGAATTTTGGGATGGGATTCCGGCTCAACAAAAGCCACACGCTTTAGGGCATTGTTTGAACATGAAGTCAAACGAGGACGGCTTTCCACAATATGTCGTCTGTCTGCAGCATGTTGGACCTTTTTTATCACGTCAACCTGAAAACAATAAGCACATTGAGAATGCGTCACTACAGAAAACTTTCACTATCAGATTCTCAGATTCTATTAGTTCTCCATTAATTGAATATTGTCCCTAACAAGTTGGTGTCGTTCGCTTGATCAAGTGTTTGCGGAATTCAGTTAAATGATCATTTCTAATCATCGCTTAAGTTGTTTGATTTGTTCAACTCAGTTGATGGATTCACTTAAGGACACCGGCCAGCATCACGTATCGTTTCAAGAAGTTTTACTTTTGCAATAAGATTTGACCAGTCGGTTGAGTGGAATATTTAAAATGAACGACCTGTGAGCATTGCACAGTATCCACATGTTTTCATGCAGTTCGTTTTCATCAAAACTTTATAGTATTCGTTTTGGCAATATTCAACTCTATGTGCACAATCATCCGACGGTCCCGCTGGAAATAGGTCCACACATCTCACTACAATAACAACAAATTAGGATCGAGTTACTGAACTTCTGAGCATCATCACATGTGAAAATTTTATTAATTTGTCCATTGCTTATATTGACGTTTGCTGAAAAATTCGAAATGAGTCATCTATTTTGAGAACGTTTCCAGCAATGTCAGATTGCGTTTTTGATGAGTGAAACTGATGATGAGTGCAGCGACGGTGTTGACTGAGATGGGCAATTCTGACAACTTGCTGCAGTCAGTACGGAGATCAGAGCGTGAATCCATATGGATGACAGTTTTAGATTATAAGCATGATAGAACCGAAACTCATGCAGACGTACCATCACAATAGCCGCATGAAAAGGGACATTGATCTCTCATAAAATCTCTATAGTGACGATTGTAGCATTTCTCTTTATTATTTGGACAATCGGACAGACCGTCTGAACCCGTTTTATCAACACAGGCTGCAATGTCATTGATTTTTCACACACACACACGCACTGAATTTGAATACATTCCATTGAACTTTGGATTTATTGAAGCATACCAAGAGATGGTTCTTTGTAAAGCAGATGTGAAAATTTTTCGATTTTGGATGAAATAATTTAAACTGATTGAGATGACAATTGCAAAAGTTCGATAGATATTTTCACTGGAAAAAGATCAAAAAGAAAATGAGTTGAATTGAAGTCTGAAATTTTGGAAACCTGATAACTTCCTGAAGTAAAAAGCTTTGAAGTGAAACTTCAAAAAATAAAGGTCAAAAAAATTTGATAGAAAAGTGATGAACGCATTGACTCGAGAAGAATTTCGGTGAATTTCTCACAAGGTTTCGTCTCAGTTGCTAATTGCTGTTCAAGAACGGCATCTGCAAACCTACATTAAACCATAGGATTGCAGTTTTACGGTTCAACCTCACCACACTAAGTGAATTAGAGAATACGATGCAAAAAAATTTCTGAACAGCTGAACAAAATGTCCGAGTCCTAGTTGAACATGCAAATGTTAGTCATGCAAATTTTAAGAATAGAACGAATGTTTGACGAGATATTCGACTTGCAAACTGCTCGATGCACTCGTACCTGTCACAGTTGACGTCTCGACTGAAATGATCCAATTAGTATTAATAATACTGAAATTCAACATTATAGAATGAACTGCATTAATTATAGGAGATAATAGCTATAGCATTTCCAGTGTTTAGAATCATTCCATGCTCTCACATTACACTCAACGCAATGCCGACTGTTCTCATCGGCAATTAGTGTTGACGGCCGCCCTATCCTAATGGTTTATCAATGGTTGAATATTGCTCAATCAAATATTAAAATATTAAATATTAAAATATTGCTCAACCAAAAACACTTCAAGCATTCCTTGAATCCAAGCTAATGACACAAATTTCTTGTACGTTGAAATAATTAAGAATCTGTTCGTTTCTTAATGAAATTATGGCAAGCATGCGTCAGAATAACATACTGATTGCCACGGGAACCACTACGGGTACACTCGAACACTCTTCATTAAGACACTGTTCACCAGGTGGGCATTTACCGTTTGAACAAGCTGAAAGAGCTGTGAATGTATTGGAGGAAAAAAACTGAATGAGTATGAGCACTTGTAACTCAACGACATCTGTGAGATTCGTGAATAATACGGAGTTTGTCGCAAGCAGTTTCTTTCGTCAGAGCTAGTGCTATGATCAGAGCGAGGCGCACACTAAAATTTTACTGCCCTTTCTGAAAATCTTTGGAATAATGAACTCGGAGATTTTCAGCGATGAAAATTGGTGAGAAGAAGAGGAATTAATTGGTGAGCAAATTTATTTTGATGTAATTCAGGCAATCCTTCAATTCACTCACGTCCACTTTGAGCGATGCATGTTCCCATCATGATGCACATGGATAGCGCAAAAGCTAGAATTGATGACATCTGCAGCATTCTTGTCGAGTATTCGTTGATTCTGCAAGGAAAATAACTATCGCAAGCAGTTTCTTTTTTTTCTGAACTAGTGCAATGATCAGAGTGAGACCTATACTAAAATGTCGAGCCTTGGTTCTGACCTGAGTAATCGATGAAATCAGGATATCTCCCCGGATGGGTAAGTCTTAAGCCAAAATCGAAAAAAATTTTATTGGCTTTTGAATACTTTCAATGTCAAGTGATCTATGTGGACTCAGTTGCTTCGTTGACATTTTGGAAAGAAATATTCCAGGAAGAGTTAGAAACGCTCATTAAAGGTTTTCAGAAATAGATACGATGAACAGAATTGCTCGAGGGATAGTAATTTGGCTGCTGAAATAGACAAATTCAGAACAAAAAATTGCGAGCTTGAATCTATCTGGTGTTCTTTAGAATTGTAATCATGAGACTGGATCAGTGTTTTTGTTCATCCGCAAACACCCTCCACACTCGATGATGGCATTGAGACAATACGATCCTCTAACGAAACTGGCAGTAAATGAGCATGGAATGAGGTTGCAAATGGTAAGAAAGCTCGACTATCATATAAAGCTCTATAAGAATGATCAACCTTGATCATACCATCAAGAATGGTGACTGTTTGGAAACAGTTTCAGAGTGAGCGTTTAAAAGTGGTTGATTATCGTGTACTTACGTTGCTTTCTTATCTGATTGGATGACTGATATTCATTCGTTCGTCTTTGTGCATGCTCGTAAAGCCACGTTGTTGTACTGATTGACAACAAACAGTTTTATTCGGCTTTTGTTCATTCACATCCCAGCAAATGCTCCTTTCATAAGCAAATGCAGATAGCTCTGATTAACCTTTATGTTTACACACGCGGATTATTAATATCATTCGTTAGTTGTTTGCCATTCTCGTTACTTTTAATCTTTTTGTGTGGGTGTTTGTAGGTATTGTATGAAAGCGTTTGTGGGTATTGTATGAAAACGCTAACAAAACAGATTTTGGAATTACTTTCACATGGAATTACTTTCGCAAAGAAATGGATTATCGAAACAGTTTTTCTTCTGTGGTGGATTATGGAATTAATTTTAAGAGCATGAGAACGATTTTGCTTAGATTCATTCAGCATCACTGAGAGGCGACGTTTCACGGCTTACGGCAGATGCAGATACACGAAATACGACGCAATCCAGTAATATGCAGCGAAAGGTTTTCATTGTGCTCAGTTGATGCACTTCAGTGAACACTTACTTGCCTATATCCACATGCTATCCCTATCAACTGTTCAAACATGTTCAGTTGATTACTTGAATTCTCGTATGTTTTACAAATCGAATGCGTTCCAGATAAGTTCACATTGTAGTAATCAGTTGCACTGCTCTATTCAGTATGATCCAAATCTTTTGCAGATTTAGCACAGGTTTATTCTCCACTTACAGGCGATCTTTCAGTTTCAGTTGCGAGCGAATGTGGCACCAATATCAGTGATCGCATGCATTACACCAATTGAACATCCGCCAGTGATTCGATTCGTTTATTCAGGCATTTTTGGAGTCAGTGATCACGAAAGTACATTACTTTGTTAGTAATTGCCAGCGTTGTTATCCACTCAAATAAATCACCGATTCACACAGCAATTGTCGACTCCTGTACAGCTTATTTCCTGGTTACAACTAAAAGTACTTGCGGGTTGTCATGTAGTTAGTGGTGAGGCTTGAAGGATAACACTGCTGCATACCGACTGTATTCCTAAGATATAACAATAGCGGTCGGTGTGTGTTGCAAAATAACACAGTTCAATGTAAGATATTATCGTGAAAATGTATCACGATTAGCCTAAGCGTGTAAGCGTGTAACTACGAAGAGATTGCATATAATTACTGAATATATAATGTTGATGTAAACTTTTGTTTATCTAATGGAAAGTAAAACTTACTGTAGATTTCAGAGTTTGCCCTATGGCAATGCAAAAAAATAATACTCGTTTATCAGCCTATTCCGAAAAATCATTTAATTAATTGTGGAATATGATCTGATAGAGTTTGGGCAAATTAGATGAGTTGTTGGTCAAAATGACATGATTTAGTCAGTTGATTTCGCCAGTCAGCCAAGCACATTGCGGTTCACCGATCAACACCTTCATTAGAGACTGATCATAAGTAATCTGATAAGATACGAGATTGAGCAGCTAAACGTTTGTAGTTATATAACGCAAAGAATGCGAAAAATTCGGCCAGTATGCACTGAATGTCCTTAAAAACACTGCATGTGCGTCTGAATACAGTAACATTTCATAGCGTCTGAATACAGTAACAGTATCTTCCTAACAATTGTTAAACATGCAGTGTTGCTTATTGCTACCAAACGTTTTGCGATGTTCAAGCGTTGAGTGCTAGATGAACGAGGACATTCATTCATCATTAAGCTTGTGCACCAAATGGTTTTCGGCCAACCTGAATTAGTTTCTACCAAATGGATCATCGAACGATAACGTCCCAAGCGATTAGCAATGTTTATTCGCAGCGAAATAAATTGAAACAATCAAATTGAACGAATCCAATAGGAGAGCGACTAAATAACGCAGTGAATAATGATATACGAAATAATTGTCGTGTTTCTTATCATCACAAAAGAAAGAGCACTCATCGTTGAATGACACATTCGGTCGGAAGATTTTGCGAATCAGAGAATTTCAAAACGATTTTCACACTCCACAAAATCCACATGTTTGCGGACATTGTTCCAACATAGTTTCAAAATACACTGAGTCCCTGCAAAGCTGCCTGCGGTGAGGGCAATCGGACTGTCCATTTGTCGCGTTCTTGTCTCGACAATCTGAAATTCACTGATCATTTCTATGGTTCATCACATAAAAGCATTTTGCCACTATTTTCTGATCAATTCCTAGTTCCTCAACGATTGAACGTCATGCAAACAAATTGAATTTATTCCACTGATCGACGCTCTTGGAAAACCTCACAAACATTTGGCTGAGTTTATTAGAAAGGATGGGGATATCGTGTGCTGACAGAATCCTACTAAAACAACAAAAACTAATGCAGTTTCTGTTATTTTCATAGGATTTGGTCAGCTCGCTGAATGCACTCTAATCTCAGGCACGGATAACCTGTCATCGCCACGCAAAATCCACATGTTCTCGGGCATTCACGTGCCATAAATTCTTGGTAATTTTTCATTCTGCAGTTATTCACATTGGCTGCACAAGTTGATACTCCGCTCGTTCCAGCTCTGTCTTGGCATCCGGCTAAAACGATGACAATTCACGATCAAATTCTCGAGCACATTTTGAGAATAGTGTTGAGAAATTCTTTTGGAACATTTTATTTTTGTTGGAACATCTCTTTTGCTAGAACGTTTCGAGTAGGTGCTGTTGAAACACTATCTACTGAAATATTTGCAAAATTTGCCTCTGCTCTATTGACGATGACTATGGCGAGTGGTCAACTATGGCTGCTTTTCTGAGAAAGCAAAATCAGGTTGATGCGAAATAACTTGACGCTATGAGGCATAGTAAGCTGTGAGCTCATTCAAAACATACCCTCACAATAGCCACACGTATGGGGGCATTCGGTTCTCATGAACGCTCTGTAACTGATGTCGTAGCACAAGTGCTTATAATTCGGACAATTTGATGCTCCTCCTGCGCCCGTTCTATCAACACAAGCTGCAATATGATGGATTTTTTGAACGCATTTCATCTGCATATATTCCATCGAATTTTGGACATATTGAAAACAAAAACTGAGATATAGTCATTTATCAATTGGCAGGCAATATTTAAAACTCAAGTGAAAGTTGAAAAAAATTTCATCGATACAGCAAGTGGATCAGAATTGAACTGAAGAAATTATCAGTTCAGTGGAGAATTTCGATGAGAAAATGATCAACGCATCAATTCAACATGAATTTTTCGAGATTTCCAGACGATTTTGCGTTCAAGTGCTACTCAAAAATCATTCATAATGCCTGTCATGCAACCACATTGAATGGTGGCAGTCTACTATGAGATCGTGAGAATTCAGTAGACAAGAACCGCTGCTGAGCAATAATAAGTGCTGGTACAAATCAGATGCGCTCATCAAAATTCAAAGTGCTTGAAAAGATGATCACAACAGCAAATATGTCGATGCACTCGTACCTGGAGGAGTTGTCACTACGGCTGAAATAAAATTCAGGCTTATCATGATAACAATGACAATGCAAAAGACAGAATAACATAAATAAAGCCGTTAAAACAATTAATAACTTAATTCTTTTTATGCACCTACACTAGACTAAATGATTTTCTCATCGCTACCATCAACATTCGCCGCCTGAGATCAACCACCTACTTCTAATATTTGAAACCTCGAGCAAAGAGTTCGGATGATTCCCCGTATTAAGTTAACGATAAAAATGTCTGCTTTGTTTGAAAGGATTTCAACAACTCCTCATAAAGCATACTTGGTGTTTACCGACCAGACAATACCGGACTAATCAATCGTCAAATTCACCATAACTTATAGGCTGCTTCTAATTCAACCTTCACAATATACAAGATCATAATTAAGTAGATCAATTGCTAAAAACCTACCAGCGGCTTGTACCGAGACGTGGTTTACGGTTGCCAATGCCCACAATGAAGCGATTATAAACGTCGATTGCATGAACATATTCACACGAAGTAGTGTTCTGGCTAATGTTTCTGCAATGATGATAAACCCCAACAATTGAGTTAACTTCAAAATGCCAATCAATTAAATTTATCTTCCAGGTAATCAATCCCTTTTTTATGCCTTCACATGAATAGATATTACTTAGTCCTAAGCGCTACTCAAGTTTCTATGAAGACGCAATTGAATACAATGCATAACAGCTTCTGATCACGGAATCATCGAGGCGCTGAAAGAAGCTCAAAGAAAATTCCACTAACTTCACGAGATGCTTGGATGGTTGAATTAAGAGAGTAGACTGAAGAGCCAATGTCTAATAAGAGACCACTGGTTATAAAAGCGTTTCGTCTGAAACGAGTGAGTCGAGGCCACGATACCAGGTGACTGTCGAACAGGCCAAATTGACTGAGAGATCTAACTGAATTCATCACTTATTATATGCGCTTTTCATCGGAATCGTCCAGTGAACAGTCAATATTTTGCAACAGAAACATTTCGTTTGCTAACCAAAATGTATCTTTATGCATTATTCGCTCGAATGAGTGACAACAACTGCCTTTGATATATTTGTATTTTGTCCCAGCGTCGATTAAAAAATACGGCCAATGTTTATGGAGGACGAGAACAATAGGTGTGATGGATGCTCAATTGGCTAGACCGTGAAAGTAGGCTATTGTAATATTCTCCTATTCATGCTTATTGTCATAAGCCCTACTCATCTCAACAGAATCTGGCATCTGAATGATTCAAGTTTCAGAGCTATCATCAAAGTAAAATTTCGGCAGCACTAATAGACTATAGAACAGCTTCTGAGAGAATATTCTTCACGAGTTTTTGGGAACAGTTGTAAAACACTGGAACAGGAAATACCGCAGTTGTTTCTATCGTTTAAACTCACTGCAATTATAGTATTACAGAGTATCTGATATGGAAATTTAGAGGAAGTGAACTGTGCTCAAGGAGTTGATGATAGCACTGATTCGTAACTAATAACGCTGATAATAACACTGATTCCTATATTGACTCGCTCAGATCACAACCCTTTATGCATCAATACTTTCGATTCTCGTTTCGAATTTGCACTATTATCAGTAACAGTGACGTGATTTAGCGTAATTCATTTCAGCTAGTTCCTTTCATCACTTCTTCCTCATCGCCTCCCAAGAATTTCAATCAGTGATTCACAAAGAATCGAATTTCTTAAATAGTTCCAATTTGACTCATACAGGTTACGCTACGAGTGAATTTGTTCGGAATATCGCTGGAATGTTTTCGAAAAATCTTCACCTGGCTGAACCTGAAACTGTGTTTTTGATTTTGCAAAAACTGGTGGATTTCTGCTCATGCCAAAGCTCTACGATGAATCTGCTGCAGACGGCGTTTCACTGCGAACATTTATGCTTTAGACGTTTACACGTCTCTGTGCACACGATAAGATTCGTTTGCATTATGTAGCACATTGTGTGATCGCATCTGAACAAATAACACCACTATAGCAGAGATTCGAGTCGGCAGATCACAGATCACACAAATGCGCTATTTGAAAACGAACGACAATGAGCGAATGAGACTATGAATCCACGTATTGTGTTCATACGGTAAGTTTCATATGTGTTGCTTGATTAGCTAGCATTGAATGTATCGAGGAAATCAGCTATGATCGAATGCATTTTCAAATGGTGTTCAGTTTTTAGAACTGTAAACTGCGACTAAAGATAGAAAGTATTAATGCAAAAGACTTGGCTAGATAACAGATTTATTTGCTCCCATGAAAGTTGACGTTCCTTAGGAACGATTCCGCATAAAAATATGATCAAGAAATGACACTGAAAAGCACATCTAATATTCAGTTCATGCAACCATAATCTCCCATTCACGATATGTTTGTTAAAATTTGATCAACAAGCTGAACCAAGGCCAAATTCACTGAGATCATATCGTTGGCGGTGAAAGAAATTTTTAGACAATCCTTGATAGCGGATGATTAACCAAATGTGAAACATTTGCAGTCGGATTGCGCCGTACCGAGAAATATATCCGGCTTTGACGTTCATCACAATTCAAACAAGTCGCATGACAGCATCGTATTCTGAAAAACATAGAAAGCACTAGAATAGTCTGATAGTACAGAAATCTTTTGCATTACATCAAAATTCCGAGAAACAGCAACTTCGTATGGTGTGACTGAAGTGTCACACGGAGAGACTAAAGCGTTCACTCAAAAAACATCGATTGGCCATGCAATTCAAAAATTCGAGCTGATTTTTGATTCATGTTGACTTTTTTCCCCTGCATACTCAGATGAACTACGTCAGCAACTTGATGTGATCTGTTTTACTGGCATGATTCAAATTTGTTCAGGATATGAACCGAATAACCTTCTCAATATCCCGCTTGGTTGAGGTGCGATATCATCCTCGAAGAACTCGCCACTGCCGTAGAGATCCTCAACTGAGCATTGAATCCGATTCTCGTACGAGCCGTTCTTTGACTGAAACCTCACGACGAATCATCGTTCGTAGTGTAACTACCAGTTATATGCGTACACCTTGCCACAACAAATTACTTATGTATTTTAATGTGATCATTAGTCTTGATCAATCGTCGATCAACTACACATGCACTCTTCACCTTGTTACCAATTGCATGAAAATGACAAAAACGGATATATGTGGGATTAGATGAATCACTGAAATGCTCTCGACCGAGAGCAATGAAAAGACTCGATGATAGCGAGGAACACTCAAGAACTGATGCCCAACTGATAATGGGTGAGAAAAAGAAAGCGAAAATGTTGGAAACGGTCTCACAAAATGAAATGGCCAGGATCAGCCCTAAAAACACTCAAAATTTCACTAGCGAACTGCATATTCAATCACAATGCATCAGTGACTTATCAAAATGTGTCTATTATTTTGCAGAGATTTCGCATGAACGATCAAAGTGGTTCCACATACAGGTTTTCGAGTGTTTGTCTGTTGAAAAACGTCGAATGATGTGCTATTTGAGGTTGCGTTTATGCTGCGTGTTGCCAGTTCAGCGGCAGTGGAACGTTTTCGTGAGTCATACGATGATCGGCGCCTCGATGAGGCTTGATTACCATCATCGAATGTCTCGAAAACGATCGCTCTCGGTGGCTCACGTGAAGCAGCTGTCACAACATCGGCGTTCGGAGCCATGAATCTGCAAACGTATGAATTGCATTGTCAAGCCACGGATGGCTCCAGTCTGATTTCATTGTTGTTATTGGTTTCTCTGATCATTATTGCGACTATTTCGTATTGTTAAGCAAACTATATATGCATGTTTCTACAACGATAGACTTGGATAAGCGTTTGAAATGTGGTTATGCTGAGCTCTATGACAAATATTTCTGATGATTTTGCTGACTGATTCTGCAGATTTGCAGAAGAAAACTGTAATGGCTTAATGTTGCAATAACAGTGATTCCGTAGACGGCTTCCTGCGCGATGTGTAAGGCGATCGCATAAAGATAATGAAAACGCTATAAATTTTTTGAAAAATGAGCCGACTGCCAGCATGGCAACGTTGTTCTTATTGTTAGATTACGCAACACTGTGAGTGCGCATAATGCGGCTTTGAGCATCGGTGTTGTAAGTAAAATAGGATTAGCTGAGGTTGTGATTTTAGTTGATGACTAACCCGAGAACAAGAAGATTAATCGAGGCTGAAAAGAATGCCAAACCGCATAGCAAAAAGAGAAGCGTGAAGACGACATATCCAGGATTTTTCTGCAGTGTACCATCGGTTTGCAGTGGAACATAGTCGCCAAATCCAATCGTTGACACTAGTAGAAGATGGCTTTGAGTAAATGACAGTGGTAACAATGATAATAATGACTATGATGGTAGTAATAATACCTATGAAGAGAACTAAAATAATATTGGTATTAAAAAAGTAAGTTGTAATGATATTCTTGCTAGGAATAGCAATCATGACTCATAATCAGTACAATACTCTAAAAATGCAATAAGCCTGAACAGTTAATGAGTGGTGATTCATGAGTTCTCATTGATAGCAGCATGCTGAAATTTTGTGTGACTTTATTTTCCTACAGTTTTGTTCCAAAGCGGTACACAGATAATCTCCTGAGTAAACAAATGATCTATGGAATGGCGTTAACGTTATCACCCACAGTAATCTGTCCGATTTTTCGACATTTATGTTTCCATTAGCGGATTATTAACGGATCGTTTCCTCTAAGCAGCCTTATCAGTGATAAATTGTTCGTTTTGCTGGCGTCTTTGATAAGTGAGGAAATTTTTTCTGCTCAAATATGTTTGTGCAGATTAATGGAAGGCGATGGCGTGATTTCAGATGTGGTGTGTTGCGTTATCAGCAGATGCAAACATAGGTCTGGAACCATTCCTCGTTACATAGAACCAGATGGTTTAATTTGACACAACTAGTCAAGTTAGTGAATCAAAGATGAATGGAATTACAGAACGCGATTGATTGTGTTCTCAGAAATGCGAACTCACTGGATATGAAACAGTAGTAGTAAGCCTCGAGAATGGTCCATCGTTCAGCACGATGAAAAACATAGGTGCCGACAAGAACAACCAATGTTCCAATTGAAAGCGATACCATAAGGAGATGCTTCGGGGTGACCTCACCTATGATGTTGATGTCTTTGGCCATCAGTGACGCTCTCAACTGCAATCAACCAACACATCTTCGAATGAGAACAGTCACATTTACAAGTGAATTCTTCAAACTATCGCTATTCTCAGGTTTGCTCAGTGGCATCGGAATTTCTTCATACCATCAGATTCCTCAGATTCTCTACTTTCAGACCAGTATATATGTTGTCGACCGATTTCACTTATTTTCAGAGAAATATCTGATTTATTTAACCTGTATTAGCTACCTCTGCGACGCCCATTTCAATTCGCTGTATCTCTTTTGATCAATCTGCACACTCAATCTGTACTTGTGAACGCTGACGAGCGATTGAGATACCTTCAGAAAATCAGCTATTTCTCTGAAAGTAAGCATAATCGCCCGACAACATATATAATATTCGGAAACTAGAGAATCTGAGAAATCTAATGGTGTGAAGAAATCACCATGTTACTGTGCAAACTTGAGAACCCCGATAGTTTGAAGATGGTGACCGTGATACTGCTAAGCTAATGTACATATTGATCAACACAGATACATTGTATTGAAATGAGCGCTGCCGAGGAGTTGAGATACCTTCAGAAAATCAGCTATATTTTTGAACGTAAGCAAAATAGCCCCCCGACAACATATTCACTCTTCTGAAACTAGAGAGTCTGTGGAACCCGATAATGTTAAGAAACCTGAGAACAATGACAGTTTGAAGTTGACGACCTTGATATTGCTAAAGCAATACAAAGATTGATCAATCAACATAGATACAGCGTATTTGAGTGAAAGCTGACAAGCAATTGATACTTGCAATCCCATTTTTTCAGCAAGATTTGCACACTCGTGTGATTTTGTGAACTTTTGAATTTTTTTGGACTCATAGCAGGAAAAAAATGAAAAAAAAGTATCACTGATAGTTTAGCATATGTTTGATGAGTAATATGATTCCTGAAGTGTTTGAGATTATGCTGTCATTTGCTTAGCTTACAATTAGATATCTTCTAAATCTTGCTTTCATCTAATTATGAACTATGATCTACTCTTGCCACATGATCGATCCTGATACCTTCCTGAGGCAGAACGCGATGAAGGTGTTCACACGTTCACCGATACTCTGGAACATCACCAGGCCGAGTGGAATCCCAGCCAACGCAAACATCATACAGAACAGTTTACCAGCCGCTGTGTCAGGCGCTGAATGACCATAGCCTAGAATCGCATCCATAGTTCGAGTTTGCTTCGTGATGAAACATTACAACATGATGACGATTTCGAGCAAATGCAATGAATAAAGAAATTTTGAAAGAAGCCTATTACATACCCACTGTCGTGATAACAACGGTTGCAAAATAGAATGCGCCAGCAAATTTCCACTGGTATCCAGCCTTGTGCGGTACTGATTTTATGACTACGGTCCGCAACAACTCATAGTCTCTACATGAAAGTAAACGACCATACTTAGATGCTTCATTACATATGAAATGTTTGGGATACGGATGAGATAAAGAGCGTAAACAAAGTGGGCATTCTTTTCGCTTCTGAATAATACAGCGAGTTGTCAGTTGAATAAACCGAAGTCTTAAATTATTCACAGTGTTCCACGTTGCTCAATACGCTACCACGATAAGAATGGATGGATAAGGAGCAATATTCAACGTTAATGACAAAACAGAAATTTTAATTCCACTTGAATTGGACATGAAGCATCTGAATGTAAAGTGCTTTGTAGTGATTGTTGAAAATTTTGATGGCTGCAGAGAATTTCGAAGCAAACGCGAAAAATTTCAAACTTTTTAGTGAAATTATATTTTTGTTGCATTTTATTGGCGATAATGCCAATTTGTTCACGTCTCTCCATGTCGTCATTCGATTCAAGCTTCTCGAACACGGCAGCACCGAGTAGAAGGTATGTGAACGTGCTGATGATCAACAAAACAGCTCGAACACTCCTCTTGTCCATTTCAACAAACAGTTACGTCGCAAACTTGAGTTCTTCCATCCTCTTGATTCGAACTCTCCAGAAAAGAATCGTTGTGAGTGCTGGAAAACGGCAAAGAGACCAAGTATTCGAGAATTTTAGAATAATCCTCAAATAATCCCATTCACAAGCTTATGATTTACACGTCGAGATGCTCAACACAATGTAGCGCTTGATAATATGATTGACTGAGTTTGTGATATAGCAGTCTAACGACAACTTATGATGTATTGCTCATTGCATTTGTGAAGTTCTAACAGTTATCATAGGAAGTGAGAAAATTTCTAGCGCAAATCCACCAAAATGGACACAATGAACTGTAAAAAAAATTTCAGATCGTTGAAAATTATCGTTCAGATTAAACACCAAAGAAACGAAACATGGAAGCGCTATAAATGCGTAGATGTTAACGACAAAATAAGGCACGTTTGAGGATCGTTCACTTATTAGCATCTAGTATTGATGGCACATCATGTAGACGACATTCGTAGGGCAGTCAGCTATATGTCTGTGCTAAATGAACACGCACATATCCACGAAATCGATAGTTTCTCATAGTAATACTCTGGATGAAGGATTACGTTATCGTTTTGTTGTTGTTATATTGAATACTAACATCATTGAACACTACCGAGAAACTGAACGCTAAATTAATTGGAAGCGTTCCCTTGAAATTCAGATTGCACGCACTCAAAAACAAGCAACTAACTGACCAGTTGATGTCATTTTGTCTTATTTCTACGAATCTACATCCGACTAAGATAAACGCTTCGTAAGCAAATTACATAACAAATTCGATAGATATTTGATTATCTCAGTCAACAGAGGTAATCAAGTCTTTCAAGTAGATTCAGCACGTTCTTGAGTATTGAGTTGATATTTTCGCCAGTAACCATTGTGCTAATATAAGAATCGTTGGTTCATCAATCGAACTTCGTGGATCTCTTGTGGTATGGAGCAAGACAACTCTTCAAATCAGATTTAGTTGATGAAAAGATCAGAGTTGATCAAGCGGGCATGGTCGAGATCAAGTGAGGAGATTAGCCATTTTCGATGGCCTGATGGTACGTAATTTTTTACAGTCAGAACAGGCTGGCGAGTTGGTGGAATTTTAAAAGGTTCACATGAATTAAGCTGAATTTTAGGTACCTATAGGTTAAAACATCAGTTTGTGCTTATGCTTCGCACCAATCTCACTAGCCTACTAGTTGCTCACATCCTTCGAAAACATATCCATTCGATGACGTTCGACAATATTCGAACCAGCACTGTGTGAATGCTTTTCAGCAGACTCGTCAAAAAGTTCCAGAGATGTTAAAGGTTGTCAGCTATGCGACAGCTTTCATGTTGCTGAGTTGATCAATTTTGATGTACAAACAGTTTGTGTGAATGAAATTGGCATGCTGAAACGATTGCATTCATGATGAATTGCAAAAACACGGCTCTCCAAAAATTCTTTTCATGGCAGTAAACGTCATGTGTTCGGCATGATTTAATCCGTTTTTATTATGACAATTCGTATGCTTTATGGTGTATTTTGTATTGATTCTGAATGATGCCACATTAAATATTAATCAACTTTGCATTATATTTGTTCAGTGCCATCAAACACTCATCGTTCCATATAGCGTCAGTTTCATGGCTCATCTTTTCAATGAAATTTGCTCTTTGCTCGATTTCTATTTCATTTTTCAGAATGGATTCCAATTCCAATGTTCAGTTTCCTCCATAAAATCCAGCAAAATACTGTGTTGTGGTTTGTTCTTGTCTCGCAGAAAATCAGTCTTCATTTGTTCAATTAGCTTTTTGAGATGTGAATTTGCTCATCGATTAGGTTATTACTACAGTTTGATTATGGAAGTTGTCTTCTTAGACGACGATCATGACTGATGAATTCAGATGTTGAATCCAGATGAAATCTTGTTCATTTCAGTCTATTTCATTTGTATTACTGATCATTATACGGTTTTATTGTCGATGCGCTGGTTCAGCGTGCATAAAGCATGTGATAAGAATGAAGTTTGTCGTAGACAGTACTTGAAAAGAGAGTGCCATAAGAATGAGAAATTCGTCAAAATCACAAGCAATTTAGCGTCTGCACATGGCATGAGAGGAATTTACAGAATAGAGGAAAAGAATGAAAATTTTTCAGAGAGTATTTACATGATCATATTGGTAACGCTAAAGATTAGAACCATTAGCATGGTTTACGAAGTAGTTAGCTCAGTTATGAGTTGATTGTCGAGAACTGGTTGGGGTATGTTGTTTTTCAGTGGGAATAAAAGTAAATTTTCGAATTTCTTGTCACTTTGAATAACTTTCGAGAGGGGAAATGCACTAAAATCGATGCTAGATTCAGATTCTGTAGAAAAGTTCAATTAAAATACTAGTGAAAACTGTTCGACGAATTCGAAGCAAACTAATTGTTGTTGGCAAACGATTGAACGTATGTGGAAACAATTACGACGTTAGAAGTGTAAAAGCTAACAATATGACACAAATTACGGCCATTGAATGCTAGAATTGTGAAATTCATCAACATTCTTGTGTGTTTCCTTCTGAACGAAAACGAGAGCATAATGAGATACTTGAATTGTCTTCGAGATACTTTTGTATCTCGAAGATCAATTTCTCGCAGATTGAATACGTATCAAATGTGTTGTGTTACGAAATTTCAATACCCAAATTGCATTTTCATTTATTGCAGTTGGGCAGTTAATTTTAGACGAAACGCGCTCTATGACAGGAAATGAACAACTGAACTTTTGGATATTTGACTGAACAGTCTAAAAATAACATTGAAGACGTCATTAACAGTAATAAAATAATGATGATGACAATTTATAACACTACTGATAACAATAAATTATGTGTTCAGTTGATTCGATGATGTCAGACGTGTTAGTTGCTTTTTTTCAGGATTATGGAAATGACAGATTATATTCAGCTCTCAGATGAAGTGTTCACAACAAATGTCCTCCTTCTGTTAATTCTTTGTCTCGTCATAATATCGATCATTTACTTGATCGTTTTCACCGTAACAAAGCGCATGAGAGCACAAGACGAGAAGGTTCGTTCGGTTTTATTCACTTGAATGACCACCTTCACTCTCCCGAAATCAAACCAGAGAAATTTCCGATCAGTTTATCAAATCTATCAGATTGCTTCCAGATATTGACCAAATAAACTTTGCCGTACTTGACATGATGATGATCCGATAGTAATTCCAGTTCTTGATGAAGTGAAGCGGTGTTGAAGAACGGTTCTAGGTGTTCCACATTGGGACGTATGGAACAACACAATCACAACATTTTATCAAGTGAATTTTATTGAAAATTCAAATTTTTTGTCGATTCACTAACCATGTCAACTATCCCATGAACGTGCATAAATGTTTTATGAATTTCAGTCAAACCGCAATAACAACACTGAATTAATTGCGAATTTTCAGTTGAATTAAAATTGAAGGAAACTTTTGTTGTTTGATGACTGCAGAAAAAAAAACACTGTATGTATTAGAGAATTTTGTAAACGTTTAATAACGAATCAGCATCTTTAACGTATAATAATAATATTCAAAATAATAATGATAATTATAGAAATACTTTTATGGAATAATAACATAACACAAATTAGCAAAATCAATCACATCGTTAGTCAGTACAATTATTGACACAAACAAATAAAAGTGTTAATGAAAGTGAGAGCAATGAAAATATTGTGAAAACAGAAATCGTCGTAATCAATTGCGATAACGATAAAATGATAACAACCTCCAATAACGGTAATGATGATAATGATAACGATAGAGACGATCAAAAGTGAAATCCAAGTTTATCCATTTGTGAGTGCTTCATTTGTTCATTAGAAACGTCAATTTCAAGTCATTCATTCAAACTGTGCAACTGTATCAACGTGAAGACTGCCGGTATTGAAAGCATTTTTCTTTGTGATTCAATATGATTTTTTCACTTGTTTGGCAAAATCATCAACTAAGAACGTCGACACCAGTCATCATTATCATCGACCAATGCCTAGCCCCTTGAGGAGACTGATATTCACCGGTTGCATGCTCTCATTGAAACAGCGTAATCGAGGTTAGAGAGACTCACTTCGATAGGAGTTACTTTCTGGTTTGTTCCACTTAATTATTGTTCCAGTACGCAACAATTATCACATAATTGGCACATAGTAAGGGAAGACGGTGAATAGAGAAACTGTTGTTTGAGCAGTATATGGAATAGTTTATCAACAGTGATTTTGATACTGAATATTCATTTTCAATTTGAAATCAAGCGAATCTGCGTTAAACGGATAATTTCAGTGAACGCATTTTGCGTGAACAAGTGAATTTGACCAGTGAATCAGTCAAATCAATTGATTTGATCAATCAAATCGATTGATGATCTCTTCGTATCGGCAGCAGCAATAGCAGCAGCAGTGATTCAATCATAACAGATCGTTTCCGGATGATCAACAAAATTCGATTCTTAATTCAACTCTTAAGTGAATGAATACAGTTAGAATGTTGACGATTCCGAAAGATTCATCTAATCACTTCTCCGTCTTCAACTTATTCGTGCTTATCTTGGTGAAAAGCGGCGAGTTGAGGTGAAACAAAGCACGACGACAAATGTTCTCTGTCAGCATTTATGCTAGAGCATTAGCAAACATCAAAAAGTATTCTTCAACTCTCAATGGAACAGAAATAATACAGGTGAAACACACACAAATTCATCATTGTTTTTCCGGGCAAATCATTGAATTGAAATTGAAATACGTCAACAGTGTATGGAACGAATGAAGTCGAATTCATTTTAGACATTAAAAATTGGGAAACCAATTGATTCATTCTCAACACTAAACACAAAATGACAACGAAAATTAAAAAAGTTGAAAAAATGGCGGTGTTCTGAGCAAATATTACCAAAAAACAACGAAAGCAAACAACGAAAAGAACAGCACTTCAGTCACCATACGAAGAAACAACCGTGATACGACGCGATATCGATCAGTCGAGGCAATTAGCCGTGATCCAGACGATGAGGAAGATGCCCTCCTCCATTGCACTCTCGACTCAGCATTTCTCATCACAACCCGACGTCTTGATCTTGCTGTCGTTCGCCATTCACTAATATAGTTATCCACCTCCTCAGGCTCATTCCCCGCCCGTTTCTCATAGCCATCATCGGTCGCCTCGTCGCCTAAATCATTTTCGTCACCACCTGTGGAATCCAAGCGATACACTTCATTCTGTCGTCGGCGATTGCGCTCGTCAGTATCACCGTTCGACAACTGGATCATATCGTATCGATCATCTGCATAGGCTGACAGACTCTTTGCGATTCCATCGTTCTCAT
This sequence comes from Anisakis pegreffii, assembly GCA_035041965.1. NCBI lineage: Eukaryota > Metazoa > Nematoda > Chromadorea > Rhabditida > Anisakidae > Anisakis > Anisakis pegreffii. Next base: position 136,533 of record JAPYMA010003026.1, read on the forward strand.
CGGGCAGTTCTAGGAAATTCGAAGAACCCGGATGATGTATGGATCCGACGTAGTTGTTGGAACGACGATTGCTCGGTGCTGATGTGGTCGGGTGATGATGAGGTGTGACTGCTGGTGAAAACACTGTTGATGAGACGGAATCAAGATGTTCGCTTGATGATTGTGACTGTTCTGTTGTAGAAGAGGTACGAAACTGAGCTCGTCTCACGGATTCCTTCCATGCGTATTGACGTTCCCGCAACGCATCACAGTATCGACGTCTTGATGAGCAATGATTTGGCGACGAGAAAAAGTCGTAGATCTGAAACAGTGATGGGTGATCGATTGAGTTTTTGCAAACATGCGCGATTTTTTCATATTCATCTTGAGAATCTTTGACTATCAGATACTATGGTAATTCAGCGGTAAATCCTTCAAACAAGCCAATGAGCTGACAAAATTTCCACGAAAAAACAAGCCAGTGAGCTCATTAATGAATAAAAGATGAGTTTGATTTTCATAGCAACACCGAATTGTGACTTGATCATCAATTGGTCTAGTTCACACAGTGCAATTGAGCACTATGACGCGCTATATTCATCAGCTCACAACAGGAGTTCTGCGATGAACCGCAATTGGTTATTGTGTGGGTTTTACAAGTGAAGAATCGAAATAGTAAAGGGAAGTGCGGAGTCAAGTAATGAACGGACAAAAGAAATTTGAGCAAACGAACCCCTTCAGGACGATTTTGAGGCGCGTAATCGCCGACATAACGAATGATTTGCGAGGTGGACGCGAATGGCGATGCATCAGCACCTTCGATTAAATCACACGGATGTATACACGAGCAATCGGACACCGCAAAAGATGAAGATTTTTTGCGTTTCTTCGAATAGACATTTGTTGGTGGAGAAGTGGAAGAAGCAGCGATTCGTGATGATGACGAAGATGGGGATGGTGTGGGTGAAGAGGAAGAGTGAGACGATGAAGGAGAGGAAGCAAATGAAAGCAAATACGAAGACGACGACGACGACGACGAATATGGCACTGACGGTGGTATATGAACATCTGAAATTCATCACTTTTACAAAGTATACGTATAAATTTATAGTCGAGATTTTATATAGGCTTTAAAAACACCAGTAGAAATCTCTGAAACACTATGAGGTCTAAAGATGAATCAAGCTCTTGATGAACTGATAGACTAATTGTTGAGCTCTGATATCACCTCGATCGCTCACTAGCAGATTCGAGTGGACCATAACCTTGATGATCTACTTGATGAACACATTCAAAATATCGAAAGTTCTCAAGTGATTGAAATTTTGATGAGTTGAAAAAACTGTTGAATATGATTCGTTGAATGGATTATAGAAGTAACCTCCGCATTGGAAGCTGGGATGACCGGCATAATCGGCAACCTTACTGGTCGCCAGATGTGGGCAGGCAAGTTGAGCAAAGTAGCACCAATTTATACATGGCTGCTCTATCCAAATATTCACTAATTGCACCAATAGCCACTTGCGATACCATATCTGAAATTCATTCATCCAATTCACTGTTCACTGATTGTGAGCTGCACATTTGATCAAGGCGATCATAACACTCATCAGATGATTTTTGTTGATTTTAAATGATCTCTATCGATATAATCAACTCATTAAATGCTTCATTCAGTTAGTTCATGAGCTATTCAAACAGTTTTGAGGGATTCTTCATAATCGCTTCCACATTCGCAGTAATCGGATGGAAAGAACTGGCGATAACGAGAGTAAAATATGACAATGAATTACATTTGGGTTTACGCTTACAATTAGGCTGACAATGAGCGTTATGCTCAGGGTTTCGTGGTATACATTGAACAAATCAGATAAGGCATCTACTATACCGACGAGATGAGGCATCTGATAAGCAGGCAGATAACTCGTCGGCGTGAGCCTCAGCTCAAGCCAAAGGGCAAATGTAATTCATTGCTATATTCCAATTTGATTATGGCCACTTGATGAAAAGTCTTATGGACTGATCCGTTTCTCTCATAACTGTCGGTGCTTGCTTCCGCTTTTTTTCAGCGAATAATCACTATCCAAACAAACTATCAAACTGTCAAAATTTTCACATCGTTCTCATCCCCTATGTAAACAGTGTGCATCTTCGCAGACATTTCAGTCATTTACCATCGGAACGACTCACTTGTTCCGTTCGACTGGCAAACATTCGTTGAGATTAGCTGTCAAGTTTAGCAGAAGATAGTGGTCGTTGACCATCACATAAACAACGCCACAAATGATTGGTGGTGCGTGTTTGTGAAAAAAAAACCAAAAACAGAAAACATAAACCGACGGATGATAAGAACGAGAACTAATGGTGAATGTGATTTAGTCGAGGAGGAGTCGCGATTATTCATGTTGAGACGAGTTAAGAAGCATGAGAAACAAATTTGAGATGGCAAATCGATAGAGTGCAATCCCGAAAATCGTTTACACAATCTGGTCGCTTGCCGGCTGTTGGTTTTCAGCTTCCCCAACACATTTGAATAAACTATTGACTAGACGCAGTCAGTCAGTCAGTCAGTCACATAGACACACAAGAATTTGCTTTCAAATGTGCACATGGATGTGCTGCAGTTCGAGATGTACAACGCTCACATTCATCTATCTCGATTCGCATTTATATTTGCATCTACATTCACGTCGCTTTTCCAATGCATTCTCTTGAATGTGCTGCTGTAGTGAGGACGAAAGCTCGAAGAAACGGCAAAACGCAAAACGTAAACGATGATGAATGCAATGGAATCTCATTCCGTCAAGGAATCGTCAAAACAGATCACAATGCCATAGCCACTTAAAAGGCAAACGTTTAAACGATCCAGCAAAGTAATGCGAGGTTAGAATGAGTTCTGATAAGAGTTGCAATAGACACCAGTTCATAGCAGACCGGTTCTTCATGGTGTTAAAGCTGTCACATATGTCAGAGAAAATTCAAAATTTAGTATTTGACCTCCTGACCTGAACAGCAAACATGAAAAACATCAAGGATCAGCAGTAGCATGAACCGCATTTTATTCGAAAAATTTCGAAAAATCTCTTTCACAAGCGATTTAAAGAGAATTTCACTTTCCAGCGATTAAGAGAAAAGTTTACAGAGGTGCTAAAAACTTGATTCTTAGGAAGGAACCAAGGATCAATCTCCGTTGAATTTGATTTTGAAACCCATTTCAGAGTTGATCAGCTTTCACGAGAGAAGCAAGCGAATGAACGAGGATGTGCGTCGATGTGATTAGAAATCACTTTTTTTCGATTTATTTGAATTCCTTGTCAGTGCATGAATTGATGATGGGTGCTTTTCGCATGCATAAATGAATTGTGGTTATGCGGCAAGGTGAAAAACATCAATGGACAGAAGCGTTACTGGCGTTTGGGTCGATCGAATGCTGACTAGAGGTGACAGTTCTTTTTCAGTGAGAAACTTCAGCAGAAACCACACCACTGAGATAAAACCTAACTGGACAACGATTGCGCTTCTCGATAAAAATGAAATCGCACTTGAATCTCTTGAATCTCGTCAAAATTTGGATTATCAGTTGAAAATACGCCCTCATAAAATATCAGTAAAGCAGCGATCAAGTGGATAGATTTATGCGTGACCAAAACAAAAACTGCAAAGAACATGATGAAAGAATCATTGGATCTCAGAAAATTGTTATGAACGTTATTATGTCGTGATAAGTGATGCGTCTATGGGTGTTTTTCTGGCGTGATTGCTTGAACGAGGCAGTAGTCGACGAGAAGCAACAAATGCTGTGGATGAACGAACCCTGCAATCGGCACACGACCCGTTCGGTGAAAAAGGCCTTGTAGCGCTGGCTGTATCAACCGCTAGCATACAATCAAACCGATGCAATGTCGCATTGAATTTATCGAATGCTCGTTCCACATCTTTCATACTTTTCGCTATCTGAAATTCACATTTGATATCACTGTCACAAACACACACAGTCCATCATATTCTTGTAATTTTTCAACTCTGTCATGAACCAAAAAACACCATTTACAAATGTCTCATATACCAGAATCTCATTTTAACTGCAATCAAATGCATTACTCAAGTTTCGAGTGCAATACGAAAAATTAGCGAACATGAAACACATGGACAGCCTATGAAGCTGGCACTCATCAAATTTCATTAATGGACGTATAACTATCCGGCAGAACTCACATTCTGGAAGCACTGAAGACATTCTTGTGAGCCAGCACCAGCTAGAAGGCAGTCGCGAGCATCGGCACCATCTCGTAAATGCTCAACATTTGCATGCAAATCACTCTCGCTCTTGATACGCCTCCAATCGACGCGAAACAGTTGTGCCATCATAACATTACTCGACTGCGTGGCACAATCACGATAAAACACGGACATTTCTCGTAATCGCTTCAATCTGGCCCATCGACCCATCTCACACAGATCGCTCGGTGCAAATTCTGACCAAACATGACACATCTGCTTCTTGTGCGCATTGTCGCGTGCAATCCTCAACAGTGGATTCACATGAATTGTGTGAGTGTCAGTGGTTATCACTGTTATTGTTGCCGTTATCCTGGCTTCTTCGGGTGACGACAGAAACACTTCTTCGGTTTGCGATAACGATAACGGTGACGACGATGAATGCATCATCGAAACAACAGAATGATTAGTATCCATAACATTACTATTATACAGAGATGAGGGCGTTCGATTCGGCGAAGAAGTGATTACAGTCGCACGCACACAAAGACCCGTTGCGGCGAGACATGCAATTACAGAAAATATATGCAAATATACGAAAAAATAGAAAGAATTTGATGAGAACACAGGTGATGATCTACTGTAGCCATTATTGTTAGCTTTATTATTATCGCTATTATTGTTCATGGTATTGTTATTATTATTGTTATTGTCATCAGCATAACTACTTCTCTCAGAACTGGAGGTTGATGACGGCGATGATAACAATGGCGATTTATCAGAAGAATTATCGGTAAAATGCGAATTCAGCGGAGATAAAGGAAACGGATTTGAATTTAAACATGAATAATGCGACGACGTGAAATAAGGGAGAGCACTGGTAGTTTCCGTATGTGAACAACAGTTTGCTGAATTATTGGCAGTGGTGAGGTGTTGACGTTTGTGCTGTCGGGTGGTTGTACACACGCCCTTGAGGTCACAACAGTACGATGATGATATTATAGGTGATGACAATGATGACGATGATGATGAGGATTCAATGAATCTCATATCATCCAAACCACAATTTGCGGTTGTTTCGGCCCGTCCCGGATGATGCCTGAATGGAACCTCATAATGCCTTCGATACCTCAATCGTAACCACTCCACCGCACCACCATCCTCCTTCTTCTGAGAATGATGATGAGGACGATGTTGATCTTGTCGTATTGCGCAGCTTGAAGACATCATCACCTGTTGTTGTTGTTGTTGCTGGTGACAGTCTCGTTGCTGTTGTCGTTTCCGTAGACCGACACTTGGGAGGAGTGGCTGGCAAGAACTCACCGTTGAATCGGGCACATCGTCGCTGTGACAAGAATGCCACCGATCCATACAGGGCTCTTGCGTGTGCACGGCATTTGTGAGCGTTCGGTGAATGAGCTGATGATAATCGTACTGATGACTGCATGAGGCTGATGCAACAACAAGGCGAGTTGAGGCATCTGTAGGTGTTCGTAGAGTACGAGCAGGAGCATTTGCTGTTACTGTTGCTGGTGGTGTTGACAATTGGCTGTGTGTTGTAGGATGACGTTGACGATGACGATGAGGCATATTGATGGCGCGCTGATGCGCGCCTTCCAGTACTATCGCATTTAAGTTGTCGTTGAGAAGGCATTCGTCGCGGACGATGCCGCGAGACGCGAAGCCGATAGGGATCGTGAAGTGATGAGGCTTGGCTGAAGAGGGCGATGCTTGGCACGGCTAAGGTGCTGGTGCTGGCGATTTCGATGGCCGCGCGGTTTGCGTCTAGCAGCAGCAACAGCAACAAGAGTATGGCAGTAGCGATTCGATGAAATGCGATGATACGAATTCGTCCCAACCAAAAGCAAATTCGTCTGGTCAGTGCAACAACAACAACAACAACAACAACAATGCCAATTGTGCAGATGATGGCTTGCGTTTGATTGTCGGACCACGGAAGCAGTAACAGTAGCAGCAGCAGCAGCACTGAGTGCTCGACTAGTGAAGTTGGTACGTGGAGGATTAGATGAAGGAACTGAAAGAATAGGAAGGTAGTAGATGGCCAATTCGAAATGTTTGATGTTGGATGGATTCGACCAAGTGTTTGTTGGTGTGGTAATGTTAGTGGTGTCGAAGATTTTGCTAGAGTGTCGTCGTCGCTCCGAAGATGCAATTCGTGCTCAATTTCGATGGATGCGCGTCGTTTGAGTGCTTCTTTTGCAGTTGATAGTTGACATTCAGTGTGATTACTAAGACGACGACGATATGCTTGAGGTGTAGTTGTCAGCTGGCCAGTTTATCTGCAAACAACAATTTGTGATAATTAACGCATTTCGATATGCATAATCAATGATTGACGACGGCATCGATCTATCGAGCAGACATATCAAAAAATGAGCGCCTCATCGAAAACATCATAAACAACAAAAAAACAAACAAACAAATTCCCTCGTAAAGTGAATGGCCACGATCAAGCCTAGATGAGCAGTGTCTAACGAGATTTTGAAGTGATGCTATTCGAGACAAGACGACAATGGCATGAGAATGAGACGAAATGAAATGGGACTGTGCATGCTGAATTTATTGTCCGAAAAACGAACACAACAAACGAACGAGAATCGATCGCAGGCTGGTGAGCCTAGAGACTGGAACCGATCGGACAGAGTTTAAACAAGACGATTATCATTCATGAAATGATTGCGTTCTACAAACGCTTCCGTCTTTTGCACTAATTATAGTAGTATTTTTTTGAATTTACACCAAAACATACCCAGTGCGAGTTTTCCGATTTCATTATTGATGTATAAGTTAGCTTCGGAAAACCTACGTCTAATACTATTCGGTCCACTATGTCTAATAATACTACGTTATCTCTCTCGCTAAATATTGCTTTGTTTTGCAGTTAATTACAATGTTTTTTGAACGCTTCAAATGGACATAATGTAAAGTTATCCGTTGTACTGTTCACCTAGAAATAAATCATCCACCTGTCTAACTTCTCATGCCATATTCTCCTTCTTCTATCGTCTTATCACATCACATCAGTCTTTCTGGACATAACTTTGTTCTTCTAATATCCATTGAAAATTCAAAAAAGTGAAAGTATTTCTGTGTATATTGGCTGTCGCTAATTTTTGGAGTATTTCTCGTTGAGGACGAGACGAGGAACGATTTTCAGAGGATTTCTAATGGAGAAAAGATTTGAGGAGAAACGATTGAGGTATAAATGATGGCAACGAGTTAATCTCAGGCAGTCACGAGAAATGGTCTTGGCTGGGCTGCATTTCTCACCGATATGCTTACGATTAACACTGATGAAGATCAAAATGAGATCAATGCCAGTTGATTGCATCCGTCATTGAGACCGACGGCATTACGAGAATTCGCTCGCAATTAACGAGCACCATTGAGCCACGAGGTGATCCGACTATCCTTTTTGAATTGTCTTCGTTTAGAGGCACGATTAAAAAGACAATGGGATGAAATTTGACATTGCATTAATATTTATATCCATGTGCGCGCATAGGCAATATTTGAAATGATAATTGTGCTGTGTGGAAATATAATACTCTGAATGGAATAATCAATAATTCAAATTTAAATGCAAACAGCGCATTGCATTGGAGTTTTGGAGAAGCATATCAGTCCAAGGCAGTCGTCAACTCATCCTCCGTATGCTAGGGTTTTCATGATTCCCATCTTCTAATCGATTAAAATATGATTCAAAGTGATTGGTTTTACTGCTGCTGCTGCTGCTGCAAGAGCCGAAAATAGTGAATGAATCGAGTCGAGCGAAGTGTCAAAAATGATAAATAAGTAGTGGCAATGAGCAAAGTAAGAAGCATAAAGTTTAGAGCACACATTCTGTGCAGCACATATCCATAAAGCTGAATATATCCATCCATGCCAAAGAGATGCTGCTGTTTCCGAAAGACAACATTCAAATGAGATCCATCCATTGAAAATACAAGAGATTTGTATGACGACAATATATCCACATGTGCATACAAGTGGATGCATATGTAAATATGGTATGAGAATCGTTACTTGAACACAACAAGACGAAAACGAACAAGAGACATTCAAGCAACAACATGAACACGACTGAAGAAGAAGATACCCTCTGAACGCCCATTTCTATGTGCAGCTCTCAAAATTGATGCTTCTTCGTTTCATTTTTTTTCGCTTCAAACATGAATAAATAATGCTAATGTTTAGTGAAGTAAGTGTTCTTCTAGTGGTGCATTTGCCGTTAGCGTTACAGCTACTTTCCGGGGGATATGTGTGTGCTTGTGTGTGTGCATGCATGAACGCAATATACGTTGTTAATAATGTCGGATGTGCTGCTGCTGCTGCTGCTGCACGTTGTTCATATTGTGTATATTGGAAATAAGCTTAGGCTTATATGGCATACCATCATTCAGAGACAGGACAAGAGCAAAGAAATGGCAAAGCTTCTAGCAAAGGCTATTTATTGCAGCACCATCACATACAAACACAACTATCATTCAATACTAGAATTGTTGTTTTGTTGAGAAGAAACCGACAGAAATACTGCTACTGCTGATGATGCTGATGCTGCCGGTTTTCGAAGGAATGCTTCTTGCATGGATTAGAAGTAAACGGCTAAAGAATTCGTTGCACGGTTGACTTCTGGTTGAATACGTGATAAAGTAGAGATAGTAGAATAAACGCTGCCTAATAATATTCATTCGAATGAATATTCAGAATAGATGAATTGTGAATGCATGCGCCAACGAATACATTCATCTCTTGCGCTTATCAATAAAGTATTTCAGTGGTTTGTTTCAGTTACGTGTTTGTGTGTGTGTGTGTGTGATTGATTCATTATTTGTTCTCGACGAGGATTATTGAAAATGCTTCGCTTGTTACGCATATCCACTCGGGATTTGTGAACGAATTTTGCTGGATTTCTTTTTTTTTGGTTTGGTGATGAGATTTCGTAAAATGAAATTTGTCAACTAAGAAACAGCGAAAAAGAACAGCGATCGGTGTATTGTATGGTGACGACGACATGGTTTTCGTTGGAGAAAAAACATGTGAATTCGTTTCATCAAGCAAATTGCTCGAAGGCACATACAGCAACAGCATGACTAAACGACGTAAAGCAGATTCGAGTTTAAAATGAAAACGGAACGAAATTATAAGTAATCTTAATTAGTGAGAAGCGAATGCTCAATAAAAAAAATAGTAAACGTATAATTCGAGGTTACAAACGTTTGACAGACTGGCGGCCCATCCAGGTAATCCAGTTAATAATTCGAGGTGAACATCGATGCTGATGTAAATAGTGAGACGGCTTTGGAAAGCAAGTTTTTACAAGGCATTCAAGCTGTTGGATTTCTCGGATTACAGTTCAGTATATTAATAACTCATGAGTGTCAATCGAGAAGCGTTCCCACATTATTCCTGTCTGAAACGTAGTAACAGAGCGATTTTGATGATAAGTTGCGTAATGAGATCGCTCACTGATCTTCATTCAACTGATTTGTCGAAAGAATTATAAGAAATGAATGCGACAAATTAAGAGAGACTGTCTTTGATGATGGTTGTAAGAACAAGTTGCACTTAGCGTAGTTACGAGCAACTATCGACATGTTGTGCGAATGAATCAGCGAATAGTCGAATTCGAAAACATTTCCACTGAAGCAGAGCAGATACTAGGATGAAATGTTCTGGATCACAGCTTCTATCATACTTACCAATCCAAGATGGTCACTCTTTGATGAGTCAATCACTCGATGAGAAAGAAAATGACAATCATATGCATAATATTTAGGAAACCCTTGAGGTTTCAAAATGTTCCCGGGTGCGAGATTAGAACAAAGCTGACTAAGTCGCTCGCTCTTTCGTTCATCGAATATGATCGACGAGAAATAAACACACGAAAAACATTCGTATTTAAACCGTCATTATTCATCCTATCGTGGAACGTTTGGGACAAACGAATTCCAACAGAAAAAGTATTACACACCAAAGTATTCGGAACAATCGTTCGAACGAACTTAAAAAAGGTGACCATATGCCGGAATGTGAGGGAGGTGATGGAAACATTCATGTGAATGACGCGATTCGATTCATAAATGTTTTATTGAAAGTTATGTGCCAGTCTATATGTCAAAAACATTCGCGATTTTGAGCAAAGTTACAAGTAACAATGAAATTGCTGCAGCTAAATAAAATCGCAACCAACTTGCTTAATGGATTGATATTACAGGATGTGAGAACAATACAGGTTGTGGTATGTGTGTGTGTGTTTGAGATTGCTCACTTTCATAAAGTATCAATACATGAACGCAGTTATGCTCTAATCGCAATTACCTCCTCAGAAAAACCACAAGCAAACATATGGACGTTGAACACCATAAAATAAACGATATTGATACTTTATGAATTATTGAAAAATAACCAGGATGGTTTGAACAGTGTGAAAATTTTTTGGGCATAAAAACAAATGTTCACTTCCTTGGGGAAGAAAGTTCCGAAGGATCTGTTGATTTGATAGTATGGATCAAGTAAGATGATGACTCTAGAGAGTGAAATTCTTGTTCGCTGTATTCCTTGAATAATCGATCGACCGTTTTGAACGGTTCAATTTGCAATCTTCATAACAAGACAAACAAGTAGTCGTCACAAGGTGAAATAGATACGATTAACGACTGAAGAAAGCCAGAAAAAAAACGCCTTTATGATTTTACTGCTGAGTTATCGAGAAATTGCACGGAACAGAGGGCGAATAAACGATGTCTTTAGGCCGTATTAACGGTTCAGATAAAACTGAAAGAATTTAGCACGATGATGATTAGCATATGTGATGGATGGATGGCATGTGCCTTGACGAGAACGAAGTAATTGCTCGATGTGCCGAAGTAATCAAAGAGCACACAAACACACACACATTTCAGTCACCTCATAACTTCACATAATTACATTCTTCACATTTAAATTCTGAATTTTAATGTCTCATTAGTTCGTGCTATTTTCCGAACACCAATAATAGCATCTCATATGTGAAGTTAGTTGAGCTGTTGCGGATAACCATTTCCTCTAATGATACAAAGACGTCAGTACAGAGGATGTGCAAACAGCAAATTTGAAGTTGTGAAAATGTGTTACAGAGCTGAATCACTAGCAGAGAATCATCAATGAGTACTTGAATTCGATCATTAGTGAATGTTGTTACAGTTGATACGAGAGGCTGATACAAGCACACTGCGAATTCCTAGGGAAGCTTGACTTGTCCATTAGTTCACAAGCAAATCATGTTGAATCTAAGCGTGAATTGGTATCAGTCTCATTAACAATACTCAGAATAACAGCTGTCGACGTTTCAATTATTCTGTGGCGCTAATAATATCCATCGCAATTAAATTCGAATTAGTTGACATCGAAATGTCACACGTAGTAATACGAATAATGGCGTTAATGAGAGGCGTCGTATGAATGAAATTGATGACATTCTAGGATGCTCGAAATGACAATCCATAATCGAATTATTATCAGAGATAACCACCGTAAAAACTGCATCAAGTTTTCTTGAATATAACCTTCAGCAGCATCACCAGAAATATCACTGAAATCGCAAGGTAGCACAATATGACGGAAGACCACTGAAAAAAGTTTCACCACTGCAGTACACCTTAATGATGGCGATTCTGGAAGTTTTGAGTAAGAAATGAGTACGCTTTATAATGCAATAATTTTCAATTGAATATGATGTGCTCACAAGAGCATCTCTTACAACACACATCTTTAAGAAATGCTACAAAATCTTCTGAACAAAAACTCTCAATATTTCAATGAACAAAACATGACGTGCGATTCTAAAGTGCAATTCTATTAGCATCATCAAACAACATTCTTCACGATACGGGTGTTTTGATCAATGATGATGACGATGATGATGATGTGATGAGTTTGCAAGTTGCATCCGAGAGTAATATGTGAGAGAATAAGCTTTGAGGCACTGAAAGGAATTTGTTCGGATGATAGACTAGATGTAATTTTATTTCAGATTTAATTCCACTTAAGACAGATGCAGGCAGGCAGCCTGAAGCTTTGCTTACACTTTGTGCAAATGTCTTCCTTTAAGTGCACACTTTTTTTGGCCGGAAAAATACGCTGTAACTGCATAATCATGCATTCACAGTTCCTTTCACGTGTCCATTTGTAATTGATTAAGTGTGAAATAACGCCCAAACATGCTAGCATATAATGACAGCTTAAAATCAACTAAGGAAGGGCAAACTACATAAGAACTGAGATCATATTAGATTCATTTATTATCGCATAAATTCGTGCCTGTCTGGCTACATCTCAATGTATCTGTCTGATACATTGATGGAGTGATGGCTACTTAATTACGGTAAATAGTTAGTTTGGATAAGTGATCTCATTATCATTATTGCTACTACAATCATTGTGCTTATCATCAAGGTTGTTGTATTACTGTTAATCACATAAGCATATACATACTCAATCTATTCGTGCGATTACTAGTTGAGGAGCAATGCAATGAAGGCATACATAAAATCTCACAAGAACATCATTTATCCATAGAGTCAATAAGCTTTCAACGTAAACTCAACTCACTCAATTCAGAGGATTGCAATTGAAAACTGTCAATGAATTAGAGTTGTTGCTAGTCGTAACTGAAGTGAATGGGTGAATGAAGAACATTATGGGGCGCCAGGGAATCAGCACAGATTTATTCATTTATTTATTCGAGTGGCTGGCCAATGGATACACTTTTCGTCGTCAAGTTGTTCTCGCATTTGTTTTTGATCACATATAATTGTATTTGCTAGGTTCTGTTTCATCGGTTCAGTGTAAAACTGGAGTTTAGAATGGACTTTACGTTCGAGTAGGCATTCGGAAGGTAGGCAATACATTGAAGTGTTAATAGGAGGCTTATTTGAAGTGTTGATATGGTAGGACTGTGCTCGGATGAGCGAGAGCATTTTTTTTTGCTCGCATGAGCAATTCTCCAGATGTTGCAGTGATCTGTTAGGGATTTTCCTGGTGCCATATCAGACAAGAATAACAAATGATGACTGAATGATTGGTTTCGATGGGCATATTAATTATAAGCATAATTAAGATAGATCATTGAACAATTAAATTTCTCTATATGGGAGGGGAAGAATGTCACAATGGATGGATGATCATCAAGGAGGATCTGTTGAATGCAATGAATAAATGTATGTCACGGAAGTAACACTGAATTTGGAAAATATTTCAGACTGATTCACGCCTATTCTAGCCGATCCGTTGCTTGTTCAGTGAACAAGCGATACAATTACTGGACGGATTATTTTTGAAGACTAAAGATTGATGGTTTATCAATAAAGATTGATGATTATTAATGATTTATCCGAACATCCAGTCGAGATAGAAATGATCTCAAGTCATAAGTTCACAACAATCACATATTATATGACTGATCGTTATCATTAGGGCAGTGTTATCGTTGCAGACATAACTTGCGATATGTGAGGTTATCCTGAAAACAAACAAAAAAGTCAAAGTCTATTGGTGTTTGAAAAAGCCTTTAGGTCAAGCAATAAGCAATGAGTTGCGATGCGAACAATTCGAGTGAAGCATATGAAGCATCGTATGAAGAAGTTAGTAAAAGCACCGTTGATGAGTAGTCCATCGATCTCAGCGAACGACTGAATGAGTAATGCGCACAGATGGCTGGCTGGTTGGTTGGTTGGTTGGTTGGTTGGATGGAAAAATGGATTGAAAGTAATTTAGTGGAAATGAAGAAAGGGACTCCGTACTAGAGGCGCTTGGACACTCTTGACTATCGACGAGGAGAACGATAAATGTAAATTGTGAGTTGTAAGCTATTAGCTGCTGCTGCTGCTGCTGCTGTTGCTGCTGATGCTAGACGATGATGATGATGTTGTTGATTGAACGCTAGATAAACAGATAGTAGCAGTTGCAAAGAAGATATGTGTTATGAGATAGATATATATATATCTATCACTTGGTTAGATAGTAAAGCGTAGACGTTTTTGACAAGATAATAGCTTAGTTGGTTAGTGGCAGTTGAGGTGATAGTTTAGGGGAGTCTTGTTGAATTTCACTCAACTCGATATTATAGTTGGTTTTGTTTGATTTTTATTGTGGTGAGTACACACTCCGCATGCAATGACTTACTTAGCTCAGTCAGCTTCATACGGCCACATTTGTTGCGTTTTATTTTCTCTTTCTTTCCATTTTTTTTGTTTGCAGCATTCGAGCGTTCTTTTGAAACACACTCAGTCATTCCAAATTAAGAGCAATTATCCAAGCTTGCCATCCACTATTTATGTGTTGAGAAACATTTGAAATTCGTACTCATACGGTGTATATGGGTGCAGTTTAGCATGCGTTTTAGGTCTAATCGTAAGCGTAAGTAGCCTGAGCTTGAAGCGCAAGTCTATAAATGAGCAATCATACGGCTGAACCAAAGCCTGATTGGAGCGGATTAGGCTTGAACAGATGTACCTGGACGACATTCACAAAATGAATGGCCTCTGTACTGTGTGCTTTTAGTCGGTCGGCAATGTGCTGAGTCACTGAAATGCCACCCTCACTCATTCGATTCTACTCATACGTTAGATCAAATTTCTTTCAGTTGCACAACTGAAAGAAAATGATCTTGGTAAGATGAATATCACGCAGAGTTAGTTCATAGTCTCATTCGTAGTTTGTTTTCGTCACAGAACAGTAGTGGCAGTAGCAGCAGCAGTAATCATTTACAAGCTAATTTTAAAACAATGATGCATGCATACAGATTTTCGATCAAAACTGCCAATGGAATATTATTAACCGCATCATCCGATTCGGTTCAACGTTACAATGCATCTCATTTGAACGGTGCTCGATGTTAATGTTGTAAAGTATCATGCTCAAGTGCTGAATAGACTTGACAATATTGACTAACATCCGCATGGAACTTTCGGACAAAAAATTCATTGAATAGTTCACTGAATGAATATATTCGGTAAAAATTGGCGCATAATTTCGATTTGGCCACAAGTTCATCGACAATGAAGCGAACTGATGTGATCACTTGAACTGACAACAACCATCACCGGCTACACAGCACACTCATCAATAATCACTGAAACGGTGCATCTCGGCCATAATCAAAACGATGTAATCTCGTCGAATGAACGACAAAAGTCACACAACTGATTAGCATAATGACAGCGTACGGGCATTCGCAGTCTTTTGAATTGTTTTTTTTTCATAAATTTTGCTGCAAGCTGTTGATAGAAAATTGTTTACTTGCTGTGCACTAGTTTGAGGTTCTATATTTGGGACATGCATCTGCTTGATGGGAGCGCGGATTCACGAACAAATCGTTGTTCAGTTCAGAAACTGGAGTGTCGCCTGAAATGGCCACATTCACTCAGTTGATTCCGAGCAGAGCTTTTGTGTAATCGCTGATCACGAACGAAAGTCTTAGTGGTATTCAGCGCACTGCAAAGATCATCATGACTAGTTGCGTTTTTTGTTTGTTTGTTTTTTTTTTGTTTTCGTGATGCATCACTCAAGTGACCATAAAATAAAAAGATATTAAATATAAGGAAGTGAGAACGAGAAAAAAATAACTCAACAAAATGAAATTAATGACTGTTGATTGCAAATCTTTCTTTTTAGAAAGCAAATTCAAATGCAATTCAGTGATTGTGATCTTAACATGGAACTACTGTCTGGATAGCAGTTGAATGATAAAACTTCAAAAACAGTGCAAATGATGATCGATCAGTGAATATTAGGCAACAAGGAGATAACGATATGGGATTAGAAGTATTACTTAAGCAGTAAGACCAATTAGGAACAACCGTGTATGCGGTTGAGAATATTCGAGCGATACCAATTAGAGTTGGTTCGGTTCATTTACAGACGATAAACGTAACGAAGTGGACAATGGCGTTAATTGATCAATGAAGCTGAGGGAAATTAGAAAAAAAAACAAGAATGTGATTGTGATTTCGAGTATACTAATGATGGGAAGCAATGGTGTTGGCATGGATTATAGCGATAGTGGCAAGATCATAATAACAACATCAATCAAGTACGCTAATAGCAACGAGCTGAGAACTATGAGTGAGGGATTTGTGGCTTGAATTGAACTGGTGGCAGTCTGAATCAGGTTGAAGTCAGTTTGGGTGATTGCATGATGACGGGGTGCAATTAGTAGGAGTAATAGTATAAGTATAAGTAGTAGTAATAGTATAGTGAAATAGTATAAGAGTGTAGGAGTAGTTCAGTTGCGACTGGCTACTCGTACTCAAGGTTCTGATCGTTCTGATCATAATGTTCATGATGTGGTTGTTTCGCTGCTGTTGAGTTCGTTAAATGGATTGGATTGGATTGGATGGATGGATAAAGACGATGATGATAATAGAAGATGCATAGAAGAGTGATTGTTTGGGAGTATGACTGAAGAATGTATGAAGGAAGGGAAACGAAGATAATAACGAGAGGCGAATGAAGTGACATGATGCTGCTTTTTGTATGGATTAGATTCGGAATGACTGCACATGGACACTGGAATTGGATGCGGCGATGTGCTGAGATACGATGAGAATGAAGGGAAAGGCAAACGTCCAACCACATGGACAACACGACATGGCCAACGACAGCAGTGGCTTGGACACAGGATAGGGACAAGACTAGACATTGGAGAGATAAGATTGCGGATTGATAAAGAATGATGTGAGATGGATGGATGAGGACGGTTCGAGAGCATGAAACTGGAGAAAATGCTAGTCGAGTCAGGATTGACAAGAAGGGACTACGATTACTTACTACTGCTTCGTTCCATTTAGCGTTGAATAAGCAACGAACTCGCTCATTTAGTATTTCTTTCATGCTATGCTTCTTTCTCTGGCAATGCCAAGCCAAGCAAATAGTTGAATAAGCCAGAAACGACGAAAGCACGTGGTGCAGTTTAAGTCAAAATTAGCGCATGCTCTACGAGTTGATCGTATCTTTCGTCCATCTTTTGGAGCTGTACTCCTCTTCATGCTCTTATAGATCCTCGGTCGGCCACTTCTAGCATCTTGCTGTTGTGCTGTCAGCCGAACCAGTTGTTGCTTCTACGTTATTGGACGTTCTTCTCTGTGGCCAGCTATACGACTGGTCCACATTATAAGACTACTGGTCTGGCCACAGCTTCAATCCTCCTCGATAACACTGCCTCAAGCAGCGTCTCCATCTGTCTACATCATTGTCTGTTCACATCTGCGTGTGTGCATGGATACTCTCTGTAAATGAGCATGAGATCAGAGCCACTGAATCGTTCTAGCATTAGTACTACTATAAACGTTGTGTGATGTTGTCTCACAATTGACTAGGCTGCACTGAGTTAGCCTATAAAAGGGATTCGATTGACTATTACTGCTCAAGCCGCCGCATCGTTGTTAGATTCAGTTCTAAGCGATCATATTTCGAATACACATATAGAGAGAGAATAACGGATATGTGACAGACGGAAAATGCGAATTGTTTGAACAAATAAAGATGTTAATGAAGATGCGCAAGAACGGACTGAAGATGAGCAGAGACATGCAAGCTTTAGCATATGCATGATCTGAACGCACGACCAGATATAGGCAGATATAATCAGTCAGCTAATCATGAACGAGGGCTTGGGCAACCAGAATGAATGGCAAACGTTTTAGTAAGTAGAGGTGAATAGTATGATGGCAGCAGGCATGAAACTACTCAGATATAGACTGAAAACAACAGTGATAGATGGTTTGTGGAAGAGGAGAAATGACCGAGATATTTGTTATTCTTCGCGCTTATGCAAAATTAAGCATCAACAAACAAACAAGTTGTTGCTGTCACAAATACTCGAAGTGTCAACATCATGGATTGATTTATGCTCATATCAGCTCTTCTTTTGGCTTTTCATCTCATTGCACATTTTTCGATTCGTTTTCACATTTCTGTTTCGTTGAGTTTGATGCAATGAAACTGCTGCATCAATAATTACTAATAACATTTGTATCCATTTTCAGCCACTTTCCAAGAATTCCTTTAAGCAACAATCGAAATTCCTTCAAGAATGGAGTGATTTCATGGAGGATTTCAGTGGAGATATAAGATATCATTGTTGATTTCTTCATTTTTGCTTTCTTCTCTCTAGGACAAATTCATTCCATCATTATGGTGGTGTGTTCATGTATCTTGGCAGTGCAGCAGCAGGAGGAAACTGAAAACTGAGGAATCAGGAAGATTTAACATTGTGAGCAAGTAGCGCAAGAGGCGACGAACAGAAGCACCCCAATAAATACGCAGATATCAGATGTTCTGTGGTTTGCATTCTGGCGCAACACAACACAACAACACCATAATATTTTATTTGCAAGGCTTTAGCAGTATTATCCGTTCAGTGCAGTCGGAATTTCATCCAGCTAAATGAGAAGACAACGTAATGGAACATAGATCAAAAAGACAAAAATGTTGGGTTAATGGGATATAGCTGATGATGCTAATGCTGCTGCTGCTGCTGCTGCTGCTGTCTGCATTGGTGCAAAAGAACGCATTAGTAAATGCAGTGAACGATTGGAATGTTCGGTCTAGTCGGGTTGAGATAGATATCTATCTTATGCACGATTTATGATCGAATCAATGAATGAAAAAAAAGTGAATGGACGCAATCGAGCCGTGTCGTCGTCGCATATTGGATGTGAGAAGAGAAAAGGATGAACGGATATGGCAAGAGTAGAGGATATACCAGATATGATTTCTATGAGAGGATGAGATGCTGAGATTTTGTTTGCATACACATACCATTATTATATATTGTCTGTCGCATTTTTTTTTTGTTTTGTTGGGAAAATTGCATTCGTTCAAATAGCTGTGTAACGAACAAACGCAAAAACTTGTGGAATGTGCTGTCGTCTGTTTCAGTGGAATAACTCGTTGCATTTGCTTTGTTTATAGAATGTGCACAACACATAAGCTTGCTCTCTGTTCGTTGCTGGATGGATGGATGTCTTCAGCAATCGACAATGAATCTTCTAAGCATTCACAGCTTATGGAGGATTTATGAATTTAGAAAGAACCAGAATAAATACTTTGAAAAGCCATTCACGACGGATGAAACGTGTGAAACAATACAAATGAGACGTGACTGAACTCTGATGACTTTGTAATTCGTTGGATCCATCCGTCTAATCTGAGGAATCACAATTAAGTTATCAATGTGGTGCTGCACTTAAGCCTTCAACCGAACTTCCTTTGCAAGTGCAAATATCAAAATTGCAATTTCCATTGCGAAGCTTTATTTCATCGACTTGAAAATGATCTGGCTTCAACTGGAACGTTCAGTAATATTACACTCGAATCATACTGAGCTTCTTAAAACTGTCATTTTCATCAGCATACAATACGTTGGCATTGAGCAGTGATCATTTTTTTTTGTTTGTTTGTTTTCAGTTCTAAGAAGATCTTTTACGGGGTGATATCGAACACAATCTTATGAGCATGTTCAATTTAGCACTGTCATAAGCATTGACGTCATGCAATGCAAAATGTGTTGTCATAATGCATCATCCATCAGATTCAATTCACTCAAAGCATTATTCATTCATTCATTCACTAGAACATTGTTTCTTCCTGAAGCAAACAAAAAAATGACTCGCTGCACGTTTACTCGCATAACTGCAGAACATTATCAATATGTTTACAATTATAACATGAAACGAGCGAACATGAGTTCTGCGAATTTACGAGCGCAGCTGAGATGATGCACAGATGTCCGCAAGGAACGCCGAGGAGGAGCTGTGATTTTTTTTAGATGTGCTAACTTCGAAACTCAGATCAGACAGTTTAGTGAAGAGCAATCAGTTGAGTGCACGTGCATTGTATGTTGGATTGTATAATCAATCAATCAGATAACTGCGGAACAGATAAATCATAGGCGAAGTAAATCCTGAGAATGAATATGTGATTACATCCACTGCTCAACGTCATCACATTTGAATCGGTGACCTCATCAAACTCTCAACTATAGACAAACACATTCCATTTGCAGACTCAACACTTCTTAGGAAATTCATTAATCGTTATTCAAGCACATTCATAATCTCACTTCATGTCGCGGATTTGAAATTAATGCAGGAAACGGCGATTTCACTACCAATCAAACGCTTATTAATATGAACACGTTCATACCTTACACTTAAGGCACACTTCTTTTTGCTTTACGATACACTTCATATTGTTTTAGTGGGAGCGGGACGCAATTGTCTGATGATGTTCCTGCAGAATTGCGTGTCACTGAACGAATGAAACGCATGCAAATGATGAGCGAGAATACACTTCGTACAATCTCTAACACCACCCTCGAAAATTCCAATAAAATCTCGTCGAATTATTAACTGACTAGGAAAGGCCACGAACCTAATATGTCATATATACACGAGAAAAAAAAACTCCGTCATCACGCGGAACAAAACCACCGGCCACCTATACTTAAAGTGAAGAGAAAACAATCGAGTTTCGTGCACTCAAGAACGCATTCAATGCCTTATGCATTCTCAGTTCGGTACTCAACTATTTGTACACTGAAAATTTTATTTCCTTAATAGATGCGTCCAAACGCAATTATTCACTGTGTTCATTTGTCATTTATATTTGTTTAATGAACACACAAATATGCATTTGTTTCATTTGCTTGTGATAGTAGTCATACATCATGTGCTGTGTTTTTTCGTGAGGCCAGTGAATTTTATCAGCATTAGCAAGACGAACATATGACTTTAGCACTAAACGATATTGATCGCATAGGTTGGGTGTCGTTTATTTCTAACACCACCCTCGAAACACCAATAAATTATTAAAGGAATCACTGGAAAATGCAATTAGGCAATGAATGCGTGAATCAATGACCACTTTCGTCGGATAAAAATGCGGTTTTTTTTTTTGCTTGCTAGGGATGGGTGCAGATGAGAGGCGAATGCTCAGACGCAAGACTCTACGTATTTAGTTATCCGTTTGAATTCAAGCAGGGTTGGACGACGATATGAAAGCAAAGTCAGAGCTGCGGAAAAATCCACTCTAACAGCGAAGAAAGCAAGGAAATTGGTTATTGTGACAGAAAACTTGAGAAAAACACAAATAAACAAACAAAACTGACGTAACGAATTTTTCGAAGATAAAGAGTGCTCTGCATAAGTAATAGTGGATGCATAACCGAACAACGTTAGTTTTGATCAAGCGATTCAATTTTGATCATCAAAACGATACTGGTGACAAATGGTTAGGGTGTTAACACGTTTTGGATTATAAAATTTTTCCCGTAATACATCTCATATTAATCCATATGAAATTAGCTATGAGTAGTTTCGAGCAATATGAATGAACTCTTTTTTTTCATGCTTCTTGCAAATCGTTCTGTTTGGAAGTATTAATTCAAGAGAATCGCTATGAGTGGACTAGAGGGAATGTGTGCAATTGTTTGAACAAATCGGGATGATTGAAAGCGACGGCGATTTGGTTTCCTCATAGTCTTCAATTGGTGTTGGTGGTGATGTTATTAGAGAAGCGATCGACTGCTATCAGATGTTTCACAATGCATCACTCTAATTAACACTCAAAACTGTTGGTCTGATTCACTTGTCGCATAAAATCAAATCATTTCAAAATTCCTCCTTCCTCCATTGGATTCATTCACACAACATCCAAATGATCTCCATATAGCCAATGACTGGAAGCTTCACAAACAAACAAATAACAAACATCCAAACACACACACAAACTCATACACTCATACATCCGCATTCACATTCACATCCATATCCACATCTCGAAAATTTCAAGCTTTCTTTTGAATATGTTGAATCAGCAATGTGCTGATTGTAATAAAAACATAACAGTTTTGTGAATCGGAGTGCAGTCACGAATGAATGAGTAAAACGAATCCTAAAATGATTCGAATAAAAGGAATATGGATTTTGGAATGAAATAAATGCACGATGTCATAGTAAAATTTCACATTCAAATGAAATGAAATCGAAAATTATACTGAATCAGTGGAATAAATTGTGACTTGCGCAATTTTAACGCATATTTGAGACGGATTAGTTGAGTGAATGAATGTGCAAGATTTTAGACAAGAGCCAAATTTGTGCAGCACTTTGTTGAAATATTAACTATGAAATGATTTATTCAGGCTCGCAGAAGAGTGGCACTGGCGCTGCATAGTTGTGAGGTGAAAGCATTGAGTAAACACTCAATTGTTCCAGCAGTTGCACTCTTGTGCTCCTTGTTTGGCTGTGTTTTGATGAAATTCTCGAGAGATGCGCATTTTAAATGTGCTATGATGGATGATAAGGTTGGGTTGTTCGCAGCTCGCCGCTTTCAAACAAAATATCTCAGTGAAATTTCCATTGAAGTGTTTCGAGGAGGAGCACACAGTTGCAGATCGCTTCATTGGTTCAGACGAGCGGATTATTGCAGATTCACATGTCGTGGTGTGCCCACTCTAAAGCACAAATTTAGTTCCGATAGTTCAGCGGTTGATAGTTCCGCTTAGTGATGCAGATGAGCCACGGGAACGCTCCATTATCAGCTAGATAGACATATCGAATTCGTGCAATTTGATCGCTGGATGAAACAGCGCAATGAAATAGCACACAGCTATAGAATTGTATTCACACCATTTCAGTAGGACAACGTTTAAGCTTCATAAAATAATACATAAATGTGTTTTGCAACGAGTACGATAGCTGCTGCTGCTGCTGCTGATGCTGCTGCTGCTGCTGCTGCTGCTGCATGGAATGCATTTATGAATAAACATTTTCGTAGAATATGTGCATTAATTTCATGGTCTGCGGAGTGTATTAGTGCATGAATCAGTAATGATTATGAGTTCGCAAAAGCACGATAAATGATGACTACTTGAGATTGCCGAACAGACAAAATATTGATAATGATGATAACATCGAAGATGCACTGTTCATAAAGTGCTCCTGTCGAAAATCTCCAGGATATCCTCGATATCCCGTATGCTATCCAGCAGGAAAGCGGTCACTGCAGTGAATGAATGAAAGCATCGATGATTCGATACTATCGAATCGATGCGACTAAAATAAGGAATCGATCAAACCAGCCAAAAAATTCATGGACATATGAAGCAATAAAGTCATTCGATCACCAGTGAATATCGAAAACTGAGATAACACATTGCAAACAGACTGAAGAAGGCCAAAAAGAGACTGGAGAACTGAAGGACTTAAACTGAACTCGGCGATAAAATGAATCCTGGCAAAAGAAGAAGAGCACTAAGAAGATGAAAAGTTACGAAGAAAAGCGATTGTCGAACGGACCAGTAGCAGTGAACGAACGGAAAGCTGATTCTTTCAAAATGACTTCTTCTTCTTCTAAGTCGGTCGTGAATCCCGTTCGTTCACAAATGCGCTCTATCTGCCCATCTACTTATCGATGATGTATGTGCCTATCAGCTATTCCTATTCACATTTTCCTCTGTTCACGTTTATATCCTCATCGATGTGTTTCGGCTAAGGGCTGCTGCGCTTGACTATCCATGCATACACATGCATGCGCATGCATTTCATTCATGCATCCATCCATCCATCCATCCATGTTCATCATATAAGACCGAAAATATATTTGGTTTGTGAATCGCCTTCGGCAATTAAGCACATTTCTGTGTTAAGTACACAAACCGCACAACTCTCATTCGCCATTCCCGAATAGTAGTCATCCCTTCTCCTCAAAGCAACCATCAAATAGCCAATCATCTTACAGCTACTCAACAGCCGTTCTTTTCGCTCGTTCATTCATTCTTCATTCATTTATTCATCCAATGCAACTGAACCGCCAACTGAAATGTTTTCTGTTGTGTTTGTATGTGTGTGTGTGCAGGATGCAGGCAATCAAGCTAACATCGAAAATCAATCACGAGAAGAAGCATCTGAAGAAATGGTGCGAATAAAAAAAGCATGAAGATAGATGAAAAACGTCTAAGAATGCTTGAAATTGTTCGAAGAAGAAGAGCAAATCCTGGATATGCATGCATACAAGCAGAACAAATTTCAAACAATTTCAAGTCTCATAAGATAGACTACTAGTGATCAAAGAGTAATGTCATAACGAATAAATAAAAGAATAATTTCGTGCGATTCTATTGGATTTACAGCTAGTCGTATACTTATGTGATAGTTGTACATGATGAACAATAAACAGATGGAGCTGAAAACTTTGATGATCGTTGGAATTGACTCTGGAATATAGGATGACGGATGAGTTTCTACACCTGTGGCCGAACACATGATTTATGAAGATGAATAATTTCGTCTCACATATGACATGTACGATATCACCTAGTGATTGATTAAGTAAATAAATGTAGTTGTTGTGTCAAAATGGTCACAGCTTTGTCATTTGATGTTCCACTCATCAAATGACGGCTTTATCATTTGATGAGAGCAACCGAGTGTGTAGTGACAGAGTTAGTTGCTGTTGACAATTAGATTTTGAATGGTTTGTTAGATGCAAGATTTACTAGTGAGCGATGTTACGATGGCTTAATTCGTGATTGGCCGGAACGTTTTGTTGTTATTCACTCAACTATAATCTCAAGCCGATTAGCGGGTGACTTGAGGCGCTTGAAATGGCCGCCGACATCTTAGGATAGTCGGCCAGTGGACGGGCACACGACATTTTAAATCATTAGTGATGGGTGCGGATGAAACAACGAATAAGTGACTGCAATTGGAGCGAACTAGCGAATCACTGAGAAAGTCTGAAGAAAATTTTCATGACACAAGAGTGCAATGGAGTGAAATATAAAAATTGGAAAAGGTTGAAGCAATGAGTAGTCCATTTTCGTTTGTAAGTGAGACAGGCATTTTCCAGCGCTGAATTGCCCATGAAAATCGAAGAAGAGACAAGAACGTTCGATATTTCACAAATTTCACGAGTCTTCCGCTCGACACACATCGTGAAAACGACATATCAGATGATGACTCAGAGCGGTCGGATATTGAACGTGATGAACTTGCAAAGCGATGAAACGTTAGCTGCACATGAACGTTTACGATGAACATTTAGCAGAATGAAGCAAAATTAAATCAAAAAAAAAAAAAATTATCGCTGTTCAGTCACAATATCAGTTCATTGGTTATCTTTCCCGTGGTAGCATAAGTTCTGAATGGAGCAGTTTTAGATGCTTCAACCGTTCCCAATTTTAATTTTCACTCCGTTGCACTCTTGTGTCATCAAAAAATATTCATTTTCAAATTCACATCCGTCATTTTTTCCTTTGAATACGTGTTTCTCTATGCAGTGTTCAACATGAAATATTATTTTGGGTCCACAATCATTACGGTATACTCCAGTAGGGTGTTGTTGGATTTTTGGAGATTCTGTAGCGCACACTCAAGAAATGAGCTCTCCCAACAAGTAAGATGAATGAGATGCAATGTGAAAAGCGACTAGAACAGTGACTGTTTCAAATTTTCAAATGTACATAATAAATCGAAACTGCGCATGAATAAGTAACGACGAGATCAAGCGCGCATCGTCTAAGCAACATTTCATGATTGTAACCATCGGGAACACGCAAAAAAAAAACTTTGGAGTCAATGCAACGATATCATTGGAGTTGAGTTAGTTAGTTGTGTTCGAAGCATACAACTAACGTTTGGTGTGAATGTAATGCTTCTTCCTTTCGAGAACGTCATCAATTTTGAGACGGCGGCGCTCAATGATGAATCGCCGTTTCATATTTGCACAAAACCAACTAGGCAAACACTCATCCATGGATGATGCACTTGTCAAGCGCTGACTTAGACTTCATTTTCATAGAGCATTTCAGAGGCACATTCAAGAACTCATCGCCAATCGCGATGACTTCGGTTAACGCAGCTGAACGTTCTCGGTTCGATTCCATCAACAATTCGATTCGGATCGTTTCCGATCGAACAAAAAAATCGTTATCAATCAACGGATCAAGTAGCAACAGCAACAGATCAAGTGATCTTATCGCCAGATGTACTTTAGCGGTATATTTCAGTCAAGTGCTTTTGCACAAGGTTGTCTTTGGGTTTAAACTTTTCCTAGCAATAAACCAGAAAAAGAGTTTGCTGGCGCTTTCGCTCGCCAGTAATACTGATACGTAGATTTGACTGAAACGAAGAATTCGAGTGTTCGAATTTCCGAGTTGCTAAGATTCAGGATTATGAATATGAATTCAGACGAAGGTGATGATGATGACCAGTTCGAGGATGTTAAAAAATTTTCCTCAAGTGGTTAAGACGGATGAACGTCTCTGAACGAATGAATGAAGTTGAAAACGAAGACGTGCGAAGACAAAATGATGCGAAGAAATAACGCATGGTAATAATGGAAGAATAAGACGAAGAAAAAGAAAACGTTTGTGTGCCTTATTCGGTCATCATCATTCAAACAGCAGCAGCAGCAGCGATTTGGCAATCGTTTATTCAATATGCATTCAGTAGGATAGCTGCTGGCTTGAAGATAGCCGGCAAGATGGCAGCTAGATAATGGATATTTCAAAGGCAATACAACGATGAATTCCGATGCAATTCAATCGAATGAACCCAAAACGATGAAGCAATGGTGCTGCTGCTGCTGCATCAAGATGAACCGAACCGAACCATTAAAATCATCAACAGCATCACGACTAACAAAAACAAAAACAATAATGAAAACATCATTTGAATAACAAACATCTCGAAACTTAACCGTACGTATCTCAACAAGGAACGACGAATAAAAGATGTTTAGGAGATAAGATATGTTTCGATGATGATATATTCCACATTACGAATTCATATAATAATTCAGTTCTTCGACGCGGCATCTTTGAGCTATCATTGAGAGCAAATATCTTGAGATCACAGCAAGCTTAGAGCAACATCAAGAACACAGCAGTGTCAGAGAGAATTGCACTGCTTTGTGGAAAAATGGAATGTGGAGAGAGCTTGAGGTAATCCATGTGCGAATTGTATGCAGCCAGCTTTGATAAATATTCACCGATAGAACATTCCCTCATTCACAGATGATTTTAGACGAGTGGATAGAAGAGTTAGCTAGAACTGACTGCTTGGCTAAGGATTTGAATTGAATGAGATGAAGATGATGATGCACAATGTTGAAGATAAATCTTACGGATGAGTCTCTGTCTATCTCGCACTTTCTCGATATGTTTCGGTGTGTGGATAAGCTGCATCCTGGATATGCTATATTCCTCTTACTCTCTTTCTACCATTCTGTTTGTTTTCTAGTTTGTGTTGTTGTTTTGGATCGCCCTGTGTGTGCTATTTGCTAGTTATGACTGTGGTGATGAGAATGTTGTGCTGAAGGGTTCACGATTCTGACATTCAAGTGTATTTATTTGGTTGCTTCAATTAGATCAACGAGACTGATGGATACCGATTGCGGCAGTACACTAATTTAGATTCTAGATTCCAGATGTTGTTCCACCAACAACACGCTATGCGAATCTCAACTGAAACAGCAGCGAAAGCAGCAGAGTTATAGGTTGGACTGAATGTTGAAAGCTCGAAACTCGGCGTGACATCAGATAGATAGTTAGGTGGATGGATGAATAGCTAATGGATATGTGTATGCATGTGTATGCAATTTCCTATATACATTCGTCGTCGTCTTCTTATTCTTCTGCGTTTCGTTCATAAAATCACTTCTTTGCCATACTTAAAACCCAAACGAATCTCAAGAGGCTAGACGAGCGACAGTGAGCGGTAAGCTGGATTCGTTAAGATAGCTGATGTGAGCTAAAAAGCTTCGAGTTGGTGGATGTTGAACGTTAGCCGTTGATGAGCTATGCCCGGTTTTCGAAGAGTCTTTTTTGTTGCGCTCGTCTTCGACTTATCATTAGGCCAGGGCTTATCAATTTAGGACGAAGATGCTGGCGTTTTCAAGTAGTTGGCCATTCTCTCTTCGTTATCGTGCTTCTTTCGTTATTCGTTGCGCTGGGCTGGTCAACCAACCGTCTGTCGAATCACACGATGCTGAACCGACAACGACATTATTTACATTGCTCGTTGAAGCAATGAAGAATGAACTGATGATGCTGCATGCACGTCGTGCTATGTGTTGTTTGTCAATGCAACAACCATCAGCCTTTTTCCTTTCTACATTCAACGCCCTCAATTGTTGAAAGACTTAATTGGACGAGAATCCTTCCACAAAGCCTAGCCTTCCTGTTTTCTGAGTGAATCTGCCCTGAGTCCTTCACTCCAGTTGCTTCGCTAATTGCATACACACTGGCCAAACTAACCATCGAGAAATCGAGAAGCTGTAATTGCCTTTCATTAAACATACAGATAATATTTTTTGATGCATCACAACTTCTACAATTTGGTTGCCATTGAACAACTTGATCTCATTCACAGGTCGCAACAAATTGCCAAAGTCCTAACGCTCCTTTACGGATGACCACTTTCACCTATCACAGCGCGAATATAATCACAAAGATCACTCTGTTTAAGACGACTACTTGTCAACTAGTTATTTTGATTCCAATCAAGGAATTCGGCTTCCTCCAAATTCGACATTCAGAATCGATGTAATCCATCAATGAGTGAACAGATGAACATATCCCGCTTTATCTGGTACCAGGAGGTGCCCTAGCTAATCTTCCTTCTTGTCGCAAGCGGTCATAATCACTGAGCTGAGAAAGTGTTCATTCGCTCAGTCCGCGCAGATTTGGGAAATTTAAACTGAACTCGCTGATTACTTTCAGTAAAGGCACAGCGTTAGAAATACGGTTCGAATAGCAAAAACATCAACAATTAAAAGTTATTGCGGCTTATGAGCAATTTATTCCTTTCCACATAAAAACATTTCAGTGGAAAAGATTTACACACACATCATCATGATAGCTATTCTAATGTATATAAGTTGCGTAAGACCGTTGTTTGAGCAATAAATGAAACAATAATAATCTTAACGAATCAACAAGATCTGAAAGAAATTCTTTCGAATGTTTCACATCGACAGTAGAGAATTTCTTCTGTTCGGAGAGTGTAGAAGAGTAACACGGATTTGATTTATGTGAACAACAAGGTGGTCGGTCGGTCGTTCCTCTTCTCGATATCACACAAGCATCACGGACAAAAACCTCTGAGCATTAACATATGCCTCATAACGCGAAAAATTGAGCAATAAATTCAAAAAAGTCAATCTTCTAAGGTTCCGAGGCAATTTCCGGAACATGCGCAGGAACTGTGAGTTCGAAACTAAAGTCGGCAGGATATTCAGAAATTCGGAACTGAAGGATAGACGTTAACAGAGACGTTAACAATTGTC
The DNA here is from genome assembly GCA_035041965.1 of Anisakis pegreffii. Taxonomy (NCBI): domain Eukaryota; kingdom Metazoa; phylum Nematoda; class Chromadorea; order Rhabditida; family Anisakidae; genus Anisakis; species Anisakis pegreffii. Next base: position 166,086 of record JAPYMA010003026.1, read on the forward strand.
GTCCATATACCTCAATCGAGTAATCACCGTTCGAAATACTATGGAATAAACCATTAAATGAATTCGACGTGAGTGATGATCTCTGTAGATCAGAACATTTCCAGCATAGTGGATTTATTACATTCCACTCTTATATTTGTGATTTTTTCTCATTTTCAGTTCCTACTTCCAACGGTCATTACTCCACTCGATTAGTTTTTTATAAATTCATCTGAGCACAATTATCCGAAATTACCCATTTGATTTCCAATCTAAATTGGTCCCATTACTAAATTGTTTAGCGTTGTGCCTATTTTGCAAGATGGTTGAGCGTAACTCATACAGATATGTGAATATATAGGCGGCTTTGAATGGGTGAGAAAATAATATGCCCACGCATTTGGTAATTGTGTGGGTTGAAGAGTCAAATTTTCGTCGAAATTGTTCTTGTCTTGCAGCTATCAATAATCGAATTGCATTGCGTTCAGTATAGCCAGATATGGCTGAATTGCACTCGTCGTATAGTACTTTTTTTTTGAAGAGTGGGCGATGAATTATGGGAACTTGCACGCACCACTCCGTGAAGTGCATGAGTGAATGACTCGGCCGATTAAGCGGAGACAGGAAAAGCAATTCAAAAATCTTGATCAACTGATTGGTCCAAATTGAAATGCAAAAAATCCAAACATGATTTTTTACTTCACAGTTTTTCCCACTCATTTTATCGTATGATGAATAGTTTTTCGTTTCCTGAAAAAATGTTATGCTAGTTGGTTGGTTATTACTAGCGTTCAAGTGCCTTAGTGATTTCAAAATATCATATCTCTTGCTAAAAGTATGCCATATACGCTATTAAGTGCACAATTCAAAACGGAATCCAATTCGAGGATTTCAAACATGATTTGGATGGACAATTGTAGCTTAGTGCATGGTTCACTGATATTATATTCAGTGATATGTTTGAACTTACTATTAGTGAAAAGATTGATCAAAGAAAATGCTAGGAAGTGATCGATGAAGTAAACTAGTCAATAGATTCGCTAGTTCATCGAAACTTCACAACGATTCCACGGTGTCAATTATGCCTTTTTTTACGTCCAATGAAAATCGCTCGTTCACAGCACACAATGCGATCATGTGATCCTTACAATTTCTCATGTCTGCATTGATTTCATATCATTTCGATTTTATCAGTGCAGTACCTTATCAGTTTGTGATCAAAGAATTCAGTTCATGCTTTACACAGTTTACACTTCAATACAATTTCCTTACTCAACTGAACCTCATAATTTCAATGAAGTGAATCCAAATCGAAACCAATATTAGTGAAGAATCAATTGTAAAGGAATTCCGGATTTAGTTTCATGATCGATTTGCATTCTCTTCCTAAGAATTGAGCAATCCAATAGCTCACTTCAAATATTGACGATGACCGAAGTTATCATTCTCAGTAATAGTTGCATAGTTTCAAATGTTTTTGTCTCAGATCGTAATGCTGTGCTGTTGTCTTAATGCTGTTGAAATTGTGTTTGAAATTCTGTTGTCTTAGTCTTTGAAACGCTTTCCATAAAGAATCAACATGTAATGTTTTCGATAGTTGAGCGTTTATTTACAAAACTGCTTTTGTTTGGGGCAAAAATCTTCGCATTTTTTCCGTTGTACCATGTGAATTCTCCTATTTTATCGAAGGCATCTTATGAAGCATCTACTGTCATATATTATACTTCTATTTTTTGCGTAAATGATTGTTTATTATATCATTCGTAAGGTCACTTCCAGTATCGTTGATGCGGATAGTGATGCAGTATGAAAGTAGCACCCATAATTCGAACACATCATCACTTCCAAAGTTTTCCAATTTCCAGTTTCCGTTTCACTGATTTTCCTGTGACAACTTCGATTGTTTTCATGTCTCATGAAGTGTTTTTCATTGAATGCACACTGCACACATTTAAATTCGTTCCATTCATATGCGCATCAACATTTCAATGTAATAATTTAAAAGAAAACGACATAAAATCAATCCATCATGCGCTCGAATTCATTTGCGATTGAAATTGTCTGATGATGTGACATCAAAACAACCTATTCGCTGATTCCATTTGTGAACTGTTCATTCGGTTTTCATTCACTTCAGCTTTTGCGGCTGCTATAATCGCCAGCTTTTCATAAGACCTGCAGGGAGTATTTTTTTTTGTTGTTGTTGCGTTCGATGTTATAATAGTTCTTCCGTATGAACTGAAAAAGATGTCATAAAGTAAGAGAAATAAGAATAGTTATAAGAATGGCTGAATAAATGAAACTCACAAGAATTGTCAGCAAATGAATAAATTAAACTTTTTTTGAAATTAAAATAAATTAAACCTTTATAAATCTAGCGGAGATCAACTCACTTGTGACGAGCATAATTTCATCTGCGACCATGCTCAACTTGAGTTCAGTTCCATGCTTCTGAATACTGATGGTTTCTGAAAGACTGCGTCTAGCTTTCTTCCAAAAACATCTGTTGGCAGTTTCAGTTTTGTAACCGTCATCTAGTTCAGCAAGCAAATCTTAGCGAAATATGCCACATTGGAGGTTTAATACTTCGTTGTTGGATGCAAAATTCGATTGCTAAGTTTTACATTAGATTATCAGACGTAACTGGTTTTGTGGGCGATTGAACAGTGTCACTGTCACATCGAATCTACATACAGCGGATTATCGAGCAAGACTTGTTCAAACAAAATATACCAAGTTGTCACTGTACCATAATAACATCCGTACTATAGATACTTCTACTTGACCATGGCAATGAAATCATTTGGTTCATCCAGTACAATTTTTCCTGCATTAAAAATTCGTTGTTTTACAGCGTTTCTAACCTATAGATTCCTGGTTATTTTTAGTTTCATTATAGCAGAATGGTGGCCGTTGGCATAGGCGAGGTGGCTTCCGGGCTGATTTTACTGATGATTTTATCGTTTATGGCGTTCTCGACGCTAACCGCAACAATAATTTCAGCCGTTTCACTGTTGATCAGCTATTTGTAAGTTAGCCATTAAAATCCAATCTGAAGGTTTTGTACCATCGCATGTGGCGATGAATTTCTCCATAGGAATTCTAATGAGCACGACGAAACGTTACAATCACGGCAAAAAGATTGAAGTGGTCAAATTATGAGCAATACAATAGTTAATCAATGTAGTTTTATGTCAGTAAAGAGGCTGATATCAATGGTCTGATAAAAGTATTGTTTTGTCTAATTAATATTTCGAAAAGTAGATGTGCGAAACATCATAGCGAATATTGGAAACGACGAGGTGTGCCTGCACCTGAAGCAAACTACATATTCGGTAATGTTCTGCAGATGCAACGGAAAGGTTTTAAGCAGTACGATCTGGAAAACATGAAGAAATATGGTGGTTATTGGGGGTTTGTTTGTTTGTTTTGATGTGCTCTTTGCTTTCGATAATCGAGATAAGAAGGAAAGTGTGCTAAGATAGCCTCTCAGATTCTGAGCCTACCTAACGGTCGACAGTTGCAGGGGAATGTTTCTGAATTATCCAATGTTGGATATTTGCGATTTGGATATGTTAAGAAAAGTGTTGATCAAGGATTTTGGCACTTTTCAAAATCGCATGGTTAGACGACAGCTTTGTGTTTAGTGCGATTATGATTATTGTTATTGATATGGTCATGTATGAGTCAATCTATACTTTGACCTATCATCAGTTAATATCATGCTTGTTTATCCTGCTACTTTGCTGCGAATTTTGTTTATTTAATTATTCTTAAATTTCTTCCCCGTCTTCATTCATACTAATTCAAGATTCGCAACTTTTGAACACATAAATTGAGATTTGAAGTTACAGCCTCTGGGTATATGAACGTTTGAAGCAAATCGAAGAAAATGCTCAACTGGTATGAAAAAACGTGTGCGTATGTTTAATCTGAGTGAAGATTGCATTTTCAGATGGATGATTTTTTTGCTGGTGGTTCACCGATTCGATTGCATATGCTAAACACTTTGAAGGATGCCCACTGGAAGAATGTACGAAATACCATAACACCTGCTTTTACAACCGGTCGAATTAAGAAGGTTCATCGCTGCTTGCTTTATTTATGATCAATGATGCGTCTGCATTTAATGGTATTATAAGGAGATTTGACACGGTAAGCTTTTCTAGTGTCAAATTTTACAGATGATTCCAATTATGTCAAGATGCATCGATGAAACAGAGGCGATTATCGACGAAGCTATAGCGTCATCGAATAGTATTATTGATGTGAAAAGGTCAGTATTCAGATATTTGTGACTGTTTGACAACACATCAATGAAATCTAACAACAAATTTAGTTCATTATCCAATGGTCATCATAAGCTAACTGAAGAACTTAAGGATTTCTTGATGACAAACTCTAGTACTGTTTTCTAACATGTGAAGACTTAGTGATACTTTTCAGACTATTCAGCAACACGGGAATGGACATAATCGCTCAAGTTGCGTTCGGTGTTGTGTTGAGCACGCAACGAGATACCAATTCTGACTTCACTCGTTATGCGAAGAAACTATTCGATGTGTCATTAGTAGATTTTCCGTTACTGTTTATGGCTTTATTTCCGAACGTAACGCGATTCGTCGAGAAGAATTTCAACTATCAGTTTATTGGGAATCAATGTGACACGTTTTTCGAGGAATTATTGCGCAAAATAGTCAAAGAACGTCGCAGCAATCCACGTAAAGTTAGTTGATCATCTAATCCAATGGCTGCTGCCCTTGTTTGGATGTATGGCAAGTCGACATTGCCCACACGAAGAATCTCACTAAATGCAACCTGAACGTCAACAACTGATCTCTTTAGTCCTACAAACTAGTTCTTCGTGGTTACACACCAGACTCTACAAGTGATCACGCTCAAGAACAGCATTAAAAAATTATTCGGTCGTATCAGAAACAATCAATTTCTTGAGATTAGGTTTTACAAAAACTGCTGGACAAAGAGAATGATAAAGGAAGATTCAATCAGGAGTGATTCTACTCGATTTCTTCATGCATCTTTGAAATTCCCCCACCCCCAGTGGAATTTCCTCTTATTGTCAGAATCACCGATGCAATCAGTTCGCCTACTTCTACAAGGACAGTATCAAATTTTGGCTGATTTGGAGTTCATTGGGTTCATTGCTGCGGCGGTTCATTCGTGAGGAATTATGGCCATTACAGGTTAATGATGAAATTACAGGAAAATCCAGATTTCTTGCAACTACTTCTGAATACTGTCGATGAAGGGAATAATGAAACGGACGATGGCCATCATGAGGTTACCCACAACGCTATCGGTCACGTTGAAAAAGTATGCATAGCGTATTTCGTTGATGGTCTTTTGAAAATGAGGATTTATTTTTAACGTACAGCGTTAACACTTACAAATAGTGATTTAAATAATTTTCAGCAATCTTAACCACAAGTAGCTTCGCTTTCTCTAATATACAGATCATTGAGTCACTCAGATAGATCATCAAATGAATGAATCGAAGGAAATTATACCATGGAACACACAAGTCTGATGATCAGTCTTTATTGAGAGCTGAAACATAGATTCGTTCCACATTTTTGCTGAGTGACGAATCAGATTTTAGGTTCCTCTCGATGAACTGGATATACTCGCAAACGGCTACGTATTCTTAATCGCCGGTTATGAATCCACTTCGATCACACTTCAGTTCATTGCGTACGTCCTGGCACGTTATCCAGAAATCCAGGATCGTCTCTATGAGGAAGTCACCGGTATTTTGGGTGATAAGGTGGGGTGTTTCCTTATTCATGATTCTATGGTCGATGAGAGAAGAATGCTAATTCTCGTGAGAAACGCCACTGAATGAAGCAACTCGGCTTGAACGCATTTGAGCAATGGTACGGGGAATTTATAGGATGTGGTCGAATACGACGATATAATGCAGATGCACTATATGGAACAGGTAATGTGCGAAACGTTGAGAATGTATCCGCCAGTGGTAAGGTGAGTTAATAGTTGGCATCTTCTGCAGAACTAACTACATGTTTTTCATTTCCGTTCTGATACCAGTTTTAGTGATCCATTGCAGCTACGCTTGGTAGGTAATTTTTTTCAGTTTATTGATGATAGCGGTAATCTGAGAAAGATTTGAAAGAGTCAAAATTTTGAGTGAATGACAATCACTGACCAAGAGTTTACATGTGTTCTGTCGCATTCTCAGACTGAAATATTGATCCTGATTGGCTTTCCATTTCCAGAACGGAACGTGACTGTGGCACGGATACCGTGGTGAATGGAGTACCGATCGAGAAAGGCACTTCAGTGCATGTGGCCGTTTACGCTATCCACCATAACGAAGAATATTATCCGAATCCAGAGAAATTCGATCCCAACAGGTAACTTAAAGAGTCTTTTATGATCTGCAATCTAGAACAAAAGCAGAGCATTCACAAATTTAGAACTGGTTACCCACATGAATATGAACAGTTTTTGCACTCTTGAACAGCAGTAAGCAACGATCGGTGTATCTGATCTTTGCTTAATGAATTACACTTGATTCTTTGTCAGTCTGAGAAGCAAAATAAGCTGTCAGGCTGTTGTCCTCATAAATCTGATCTAATGTAACGCTCGTAGCCTCCACATCACATTGTTCCTATTTTCACTTCGCAATGCTCATTGTCTACAGATTTTCGTCTGCGGAGAAAGCTTTGCGTGATCCACTGGCGTTCATACCGTTCGGCTATGGCCCGCGCAACTGTATCGGTATGCGTTTTGCATTGATCGAAATTCGTTTCACGATGGCTCGTCTTATCCGCAAATACAAATTCATCCTTCCAGATGAGATGAAGGTCAATTTCCTTTTTTTCACTTCCTTGGAATTACTGTCCTTGCATGATTCCGCAGTGTCTCTTAATTTCCTAGAAATCGCCTAGAAATTATCATATAAGGTCATTTCATGCTCACATATATTCAGGATAAACCACTGGAATTGGACACTTCAATGATGACGAAACCTGTCAAACCAATAATGATCAAGATGGAGAAGAGAGACGTTTGATCTGCTTGTGGTGATAGAACTATTTTAAGAAACTGTACTTGTAGTAGCTCTAAAATTCTGAGAATGTGCCTAACTTTGTTCACAATTGATTCCAACAATCCAAATTTCATTCATACGCGATGTATTTAGTGCTGATTACCTTGCAATAATAAATGCTGCACCTTCGTAGCATCTGCTCTGCTCGACTACACACATCATTCTGATAACTTGCAACAATGAGCATCAAATTTTTTAAACCACATTTGTAAATGACACAAAAATTCAGGTTACGTTGCCATATGATTCGTCGAATATAACAGTGATGGACAATTCTAAATGTTTTGCTCTCGAACGAAAGTGTTTTCGGTATTCAGCTATCATTGTCCAAACACTTACTACCAAGAACCTTCAGCCAACGATGCACTTTCTAATATTTTAAAATGGAGAAAACATAAAGGACCCACTCCATTGGGCTTCATCGCGGGGCATATCGTTTAATTTGACTGCCAGTATTAATGCTCGCTGGCATTATTTTTAGCAACTAACTATAAGCCAGAAGCAAAAAGTGAGATTATCGCTATGATGACAGTGACCGAATAACAAAGATAAAACAGGAATGGGTAAATTTTGAAAATAATATTGTTCCACTGAAACTGAAAGACATCGTGAGTAAGAAGAATGAAACTTTTTGAGGCGCATGATCTGTTCGGTTGGTAAATATTTACGTGGTAAATTCCTAAGAAATTCTGAGGATTGGTATGTGTTTTGTGCCATTGTGTCATAGTGAATGGATTGTTACACAATATCATTTCCTTGTTCGAACGAGACCTGAACACAATCTACAAATAAATAGAAAACAACATATTCATAATATTTTATTTATGACAACAACATGGATTGAGCCTGTGCGGAAGTGATTTCCTTTATAAGAGGCCATTTGAGCCACTTCTTTTAAAAGGGCTCATCTGAGCGTTTCCTATTCGTTTCATAAAGTTTTCGGAAACTCCTATGTCGAGTGGTCTCGTGATGATTCAGGATTCGAGATCAATTCAAAAGTTGGAGAATTGCAGTCATCATTGCAGTTGACCAGCACAGTCGACTTCTTTTTGCTACTAAAATGCTTTTGGTTACTGAAATTCTCCCAAGCTATCGGAACATTATCCATGATTTATAGATTGCTTAAGTTCCGCTGTTTTTATGATAGTTACCGAAGTGTTCTAGACAGGCAACGCATAACGAGCTGAGCCTGTGTAAAAGAAGTTGATCTGTTATGCCAAGCCTGCTATAAGGGCAATATTTTCAGCAATGTGGAACAAACAGAGTGCGATAATTCTGCTTATGATGTCGTGTGGCGCAGAAGCACTAATCGGAAGAACTCAAAGCGTTGGAATTAAAGGTGTACTAATGTGTGGTAATCAACCTGCATCACGTGTGCTCGTGAAATTGTATGACGACGACCGAGGTAGTGAACTCTCTGAGATGCCGAACAAAATTTCCACGAAAAAATCGTCCTGATTAGTTTTGGGAAGCACAAATTCCGAGAAAAGAAATTCCCTAAATGTTATTAATTCATTCGCATTTGCATAGATTTCTTGATCAAACATCTACTAAATGCTACAGTTGGTTTTGTATCGGAGAATATTGCAATGTGAAGTTGGTCTCGATATATTCAGCTAAAGCTGACGTTCTCGTTGATTTCAACCTCTCAGAATGTTCAGTCAAACTGTTCTCATTTGCTGAATTCTAGGAATTGATACAGACGACCTCATGGCTAAAGGATACACTGACAGCCGAGGATACTTCCAGTTGGTTGGTCATAGCGATGAATTCACAACGATCGATCCAAAATTGAACATTTACACAAATTGTGAAAAAGGATTGGTGAGTTTTTGTTTGACCATTTTCATCTGACCAATCAGTGCGATTTTGGAGTAAATACGATATAGAAGCGTTGTGGTGAAAGTGAACTGTTGAAAACGACTAATTTTTTGAAGTATAGCACGGTATTGCACCATGATAGAACGTCATCTATTCATCTGAATAACCTCTAAATGATGGTTTACTTTTTCAGTCGTGCACAAGAAAGATTACGTACACTATTCCTGATGCTTACATAAGCTCCGGAACGAAACCAGCGCGCATTCTCGATATGGGAAGACACAATCTTGCTGTGAGAGTAAAAGGAGAAACCAGTGATTGTATTCATTAATCGTTACAGTTGTGTTCTCTGAATTGATAGATCAAATAACCCCATGATTATGCAGTTTTATTCGAATGCGATAAAGTATTCCCCTAGCAGTTGTTCAGCAATAAATAAAGCATTTAGGCACTGATCGAAGCCTACTCGTACACTGAAATGTTCCTCATTACAAGAGGCTTCCATTCATACCTCACCACAAACTACATATTCGATTCAAGAATTCATGAAATCATTCCAATGAGTTCATCAGGATGTTTCATTACACCTTCTGACCTGATGCTGAGGGGATAAGCACATGATTCCTTGATCGACTACTGAGCTAAATGTGATCTGACCCGTATTCTACTGTCCAAATCATTTGCGCATCCATTTTGATTCGTTGTTTTCAAGGCGCTGAAAGATTCGTCATCGTATTTTATTACTGTGTGAATATTTTGCAGTAAAATTCATTTTTTACTGCTTTCATTCATTCAAAGCATCACATTGAAGTTATGCCGAGAAAGAAAAAAAATCTTTTGTCGCAAGTGAAAAGCTCAGTGAACATTTGTGACTCATAATCCAGACTGATGCGTCGCTGCTTTTGTTGATGTAGCAATTCGTATCTTAAAGAATTATGACAATGAAATGAATCAAAATATTTCCTATTCACAAAAAACCAAAAAAACACTGTTCATGAATAACTCAGTTAACAAAACGTGACAAATAAACAAACATTCGGCATTATTCGTGAACATTCAAAAGAATCCAAGTTGTTTGTTCAATTGTGATCAATCAATGAATCAAATATGTCTCATGATCGCTTCTATTTACAATATGATTCCTGAATGTATGCCTAACCGTTCAGCTGCTCCTATAAATATAATCGCTATCAATGTGTTTGTGGCTTATTAATAAAGATATCGGCTGGAATGAGGTTCATTTCGAAAAGATACGCGAGTGATTTATTCCACGGAACAAGCGATATTCTTCTAATATCCGCTATTTTTTCGTGGAAAAATACGATTATCAGTTGCACATAGCTAATGAATGACTCATGCTCATTCACCATCCATAATCAATCCTGTCGAATGATTGTCTTCGCTCATCACTCTTCAGCAATTCATCGCCATAACTAACTATTTTCTCAGTTATTTTCCATGAATCATCCGATTTCATACTTTATCATAATGGTATCCGTGACTTTATCAGTATCATAATGACTTTGTCATTATCACTTTATCATAATGGTATCTGTAATTTCTGGTATTCCTCAGCTCTCAAGTCTTTCCCAATCATTCGATTCGACCACAGCAATCCCGCACTTCACTATTTGCTCATTAGGTCGAAAGCAACGAATTCGAACACGTCGCATGTGCAGATGATCGTAAACAATGATATGGATATTTTCAGTTATGTATAAGTACATTTTTATTGCTCTCACATCGCTGTTTTGTGCCAATGAAGCACTGATTGGAAGGACACAAAGTGCTGGAGTTCGAGGCGTGCTCATGTGTGGCAACAGACCGGCGTCGAATGTGTTGGTGAAACTCTATGATAACGATAGAGGTGAGTACTTTCGATAGGTGAACATAACTTAGCACTACACTAATACTCGGTGTTTCTGAACGAAACGTAAGATCTTCAACTCAAATACGCACTCATAAAAAAATTTCAAGTGCCCACTAGACTGTCCGATGAATATTCCACGCAGTGGACGCATAGTATCGGGACACTTTCAGGATTAGATAGAGACGACTTGATGGCCAAAGGGCATACGGACAGCCGCGGTTATTTTCAGCTCGTTGGTCACACTGATGAGTTTACAACCATTGATCCCAAATTGAACATCTACACGGATTGTAACGATCATCTGGTAAGAGCTTCATCCTCTGCATTATGTCAGTGTTATTTGTGAATGTGTTTGGAATAAACTGAATTTGGAATTGATCACAGACGTGCTGTATTAGTATTATAGATCAAACTGATCAATGATCAAAATGAAGCTGACGCTTACGTTTCATTATTTTCGACCATCCATGAATTATACTGTTACTTCCCTGAGTGACCACACGAATGATTGTGCTTCTTTCAGCCATGCCAACGGAAAATAACATTTTATATTCCGAAAGCGTACGTTAGCCAAGGAAAACAACCTTCACGTATCGCCGATATTGGAACTGTGAATTTAGCGTTCAAACGGAAAGGAGAATCACGCGACTGCTTTCATTAATTGTCTTTGTTGATAATGAGAATTGAATTTTTTGTGCAATAATATTTATTAATGGAATGTGATAATAAAAGTTGTCTCACATAAACAATACAAGAGTCAGTGGCAATAAGTCGACCAAATGATGACGATTCGCTTGGTCATATTGATGATTGCATGGCAAAAGATCCGAGAATTAAAAAATTTTGATAATCGATAAATAATTCTTAAGCAAATCGTTCAGGATGAACAAATTTCGGTAATGCTCTGCAACCGATACAGATCTCGTTATGATAAGAGACTAAACTATCCCGACTCAACAGTGAATGAAAACGAGTTCAGAGCATTTAAAATTGAGATGTGCTTAGACTGCATACGATTTCTGCTGCTTAAACTCACCAATTGACAGTATGAGTTGAACGCCTAAAGCTGAATATCTAGCAAGTATGCTTAAGAGTACAGGAATGATTTAAGAGAGCAATTTGAAAAACGTTGACGAAGTTAATTTTGTAGCGACAGATGAATTGATTTCATAGATGATTCCTGAAAAAATCAAGCTATGACAAGGAGGAACGTGAGAGTTGCCCTCAAGCAGCACGGTTCATTCACCATATCCAGCAGATTACTATTATGTAGTTGAAGTAACCCGATACGTGGACCATTTCGCTCCGTACATAACTGTTGGCCCCTTATTGTTAGGAATATATTCCCTACATCCATACTGAAGCGATATGCCAGTGAATCAATTCGGAGCGATTTGATTGTCAATAAACATTCTGTTATCAATCCGGTTCCCTGGCCGCTCAACGAGCACGGTTCACTCCATCAAACATGATCGTTTTCAATAGGAGTTTTCATCCCTTATGATCCGATTACAGCTAAGGCCACTCAGCAACGTATAATATTCAAATTCAACTGAAAATTTTCATCAACATATCGCCCGAATACAGTCGTCAGTATTATTACCTAATAATTCCCAACATTGCGCTAGTCACTAGCCAGCCTTTATGCGTTGTTCCTCCGTTGAAATTCCTTGCTTGATTACAAAATTCCGTTATGTAATTGGTGGATTTTTTTCAGTTTCATCGAACACTCAAACTACCAACTATTATAGGCGCTTCAATAAGTCCCGTTCTGAAACGTATCGAAAATCCAACTGAGACTGTGGTGGTTACCCATGGGTAGAGGTGTGTCCGGAGCTTGAGCTTAAGGGTACTACTAAGTAATAGCCTGAGCCCAGACATTAACTTAAGCCTAAAGCTATGCTTAGCTTAAATCAATTGGAGGTTTTCAGTTGGGGTCACATTCGAAATCGTACATCTGTATAGTCACGCCATCTACTGACAGACATTACCTCTAAAGCAAAAAACGTCCTCTCAAAGTATCTTTGAAAGTTGTCAATGTATCAGAAACGTTTCAAATTACGATTCATTATGCGCACATTTAGATTCGTTATGCGCACGTTTCTGATTATTTTGTCTTGTTCTGTGCTATTCGCCGAAGCTTTCTACATTGGATTCAAACAGTCGGTTAAAGTTCACGGTCGTCTGGTGTGTCACGGTGTACCGATGAACAATACGCAAGTAAAGCTGTTTGATCATGATGATGGTAGTGACGCTTTTGCTCGATTCCGGCATAACAAATATCCGCATTTTGATTCCGTTTATCACCGGTTTTTTATTAATATCCATCGAGTAGATAACAAATCTGCAGAGGATTCGAACATATCCCCAGATCATTGCTGCTATGCAGGGGATTTTCCCAGCTGCTGTAGGAGCACCCTCCAACACCACGATTTCGGTGCAAATTTGTATATGGGTAGATCTGTGATCATCTCGCCCGAATGTTCTTTTCGAAGCTACACTAGGAGTTGTTTTGCAGGCTTCGATCCAGACGATCTTATGGACAGTGGGATAACGGATAATAATGGATATATCACTCTAGAAGGACACACAGCCGAGTTCTTTAAAATTGATCCAAAAATAAGTATTTACTACAGATGTGGCAAAAAGCAATCCGTGACATCAGCTTTTTCTAAGGCATGTGGCATATCAGACACAATCATCATCTCTTGCAATAACGACACAAAAATCCTCTTGATTTAGATGTACCGAGCAGAAAGAAGGCTTATTACCGACACGTGATTACATGTTTGCAGGCGAGAAGTTGCCCGCAGATGCTGTCATTATGGGTGCCAAAAAAATACATCTCTGAAGGAGACTGTGCATGCAAAACTTACGAATTTGGTACTTTGGAAATGTGGACGGCAAATACGCAGCTACTGCCTGCTCAGATTCAAACGCATGCGCAATGGCGTTGTTGAAAAAAATGTTTTCTAAGACTGTTCATTCAGATGAATTAAAAATTGTCATTGATTTGCAATTGTTTCGATGGGATCGCTATTCTTCATGATTTTTGATGACACATTCACCGACTTTATCATACGTTCGGCCGTTTTTGTGATATCACGAATAATTACTTAACACTGCTGTTTTTCAAATACCACGTTCATCCATTTTCAATTCAAACAAACAACATTCGTACGTCACCGATATTAGAACGAATCCAGCATGACTCCATTCAAACTGAATAGAGAATCCCATGAATGTGTTCGTTGTTGCCTTGTTCCATGCATATTGGATGTTTTCAAAACATTCGCAATTGAATGTTGCATGCAATGATAAATATTATCGGGGCACAATGAAGCGCAACTCACTGACATGCGTTTATGACCAGCAATGGAAGAGTCGACGCCAGAGAGTGAATCGCATGATCATAAGTCGATCGCGGTGGCATGATTGCCCAAATTCATGACTATCTGCCAGTGGATCCCAAAATGAAAATGAAATAAATTAATAATCGACAAATTATTCTCGACCAAACCATTCACGATAAACAAACTTTAGTAAAGTCCCACTATCAATAAGGATCTCATTATGATAACTGACTAAGTTGTCTGGATTCGCCGCTGAATAAAAATGAGTTTTGAACATTCAAATATAAGGTCAGTATGGCCTGCATATGATTTCTGCTTCTTGAAGTCATCGTTTGGGATCATTTGGAAAATGACTGAATCTGAGCGTCTAACAAATGTGCTTAAAAATACAAGATATAGGATATGATCACACAACAAATCTCTTCATAGGCAACCCTTTTGCTTTCGCATGACTCATATTTCGCCATTTCATGATTTGTTTTGAAGACAGAATGTTTCCAACACCGAGAATGACCACTGCCACCATCACATTTTCTAATTTATCCGAACGAACATGCACCATTCGATGACGTATTTCAAGAATAAATACGGAATTACCGGACTTAGACTACAACACAACGTTGACGACCAAACATGAAAGTCTTGGCCAGTATTGAATGAAAACGGATCCCGAGGTGGCATATTCCTAGAATCATCTTCTCATTACCTTTTCGACGGTGAACAACAAAGATGAATGCGTATGAATGAGCTGGGAATGATTCATGCTACATTCATGATGGGTATGCTACCAAATTCATCGGAACTGTCTTATGTCGTGAATCCCCGAAATCCCATGAGTGTCGAAAGTATGAATTCCTAGATCTGGATCGAGATGTAAAAGCAGGGATTCAGGATTCCGGGGATCATGTGCAATTCGCCGACAAAGTGATCAACGTTGACGAACTTGCTTTTCTACTGATATATGGATTGACTTCATGTCTGAGTGCAAAAAAATCAAGCTATGAGAAAAAGAAACATGAGAGTTGGTCTCAAACAGCATGATTCGTTCGTTATAGTTGCTAGATGATTGTCCTCTAGTTGAAATAAGTCGCTGTATCGATAATTTTGCTTCCGATGTAACTCGCTAATGAATCACTGAATCAACCCCATTCGATTTGATTGTCAACAAATATTCTGCTATCAATCTGGTTACGTTGCCGCTCAGTGATCACGAATCACTGGATTAACTATGTGCGTTTTGATCGGAGTTAATCAACATACATAACTGATTGTTGTTGACAAGGAAAAAGGAACATGAACATCATTACATACATCATGCTTACTACCTACCTACCGTTACATTATTATTGTCAGAATAATC
>JAPYMA010003026.1:181568-208096 GCA_035041965.1 Anisakis pegreffii
TAAATGAACAGTCGATATATTATTTTCAAGTAAACCGTTCCAGTGAACAAATTTAAGTAAAGTCCGCAATCAATACAGATCTCCCTGTGATAACTGACTAAATTTTTCCGACTAAACGCCGAATAAAGATCACTTTTGATCGTTCAAAATTGATGTCTGCTTAGCCTGCATACGATTTCTGCTTTATCAACTCACCATAGAGCGTTTCTGTAACGCCTAAATGTGAACATATAACAGATATGCTTGAAAACGCAAGGCTTAGGACAATTCAAGGGAGCAATTTGAAAAACGTTGACAAATCACAATCAGTTGCTGAGCACACGTGATGCGAAACTGATCTGACGAGCGTGAAATGCTAGAATCAGAAGCACCTGATATATGTAAGATAACACAAACCGATAATTAGATGCAAGCCAAAGCATAGACCGGCCCAGGTCCGGAAACATGATGAATCGTCATAACTTTGCAGATTATTATCCTCAAGCTGATGGCATCCTTCATAATGATGGCTTCGCTTCGTAGATAACTCTTGGCTCTTTGGATATCTAATCCTCCTGTCAATACCAAACTAATTTGCTACGGAATCAGTGAATCAATCCCATTAGATTTGGTTGTCAGCAAGTGTTTTGTTATCAATCTGGTTACGCTGCCACTCAATGATCACGATCCACTGGATTAACTATGTGCATTTTGATCGGGGCCATTCAACGTATACGATTGACTGTTGTTGGCAAGGAACAAGGAGCATGAATGTCATTACTGATATGGTTGCTGACATTACTACCTAATACCTATTACTGTATTATTATTGTGAGATTATTTATGAGCGTGCAATATTCGTATCCAACTGAAAACTTTCATTCACCTGCCGATTGAATACACTCATCAGCATCACCTAATGTTTCTCAGCACCGCGCTAGCATTCAGCCACCGTTCATGCTCATTCCTCCATCGAAATTTCTTGATGATTACAAAATTGCGCTGTGGAATCGGCAACACTTTTTTTAGTTACACCGAATGCCTGAATTACCTGATACTTTAAGCGCTTGATTATGTCATATTCCGAAATGTGTCCAAAAGCCAATTCAAACATTCCAAAGCTTGAACACAAGACTGGCACTAATCAGTAGTCCAAGCCCACCTATTAGCCTGAGACTAAAGCTATTCTTAGCTCAATCCACTTCGAAATTTCCAGTTTGTGTCACTTTTGAATTAGTGCATCTGAATATTTACGCCGTCTATAAATGGACAATATGTCTTGAGCAAAGAATGTTGTTTCATGGTAGCTTTGCAGGAAGTTGATGTTTCAGGAAGGATCGCATTGTTTTACATTGCAAGTTTGATTCAGATTCGTTATGCGCACGTTTCTGATTATTTTGTCATGTCCTATGCTCTTCGCGGAAGCTTTCGACATCGGATACCAACAGTCGGTTAAAGTTCAAGGCCGTTTGGTGTGTCATGGTGTACCGCTGAGCAATATGCCCGTGAGGTTGTACGATCATGATAAAGGTAGTTAGGCTCCTACTCCATTCCGACATAACAAATATACACATTTTGCTTTGATCTACAACGCTTTTTGATCGACATCTACCCGTGACCGGTCAATCTGCCTAAAGACGTTTGCCTAATGACAGTTTGCCTAAAGACTAATTCCGTAACGGACAGTTGGCCTAATGCAAAATTTGCCTAACAGACAGTTTGCGTAACGAACAGCTTGCTTAAGGAATAGTTTGCCTAATAAGCGAAATATCCATTAAAAAACCGAAAGCAAACTGTTCGTTAGGCAAGCTGTCCGTTAGACAAGTTATCCGTTAGGTAAACTATTTGTTAGGGAAACTGTCCGCTAGGCAAGTTGTCTGATAGGCAACCTGTCCGATAGCCAAATTGTCCGTTAGGCAAACTATCCGATGGGCAAATTGTTCGTTAGGCAAACTGTCAGTTAGACAAGCTGTCCGTCAGGCAAGTTGTCCGTCAGGCAAACTGCCTGTTAGCAAAATTGTCCGCTAGGCAATGTGTGTTTAGGCGAACTGTCGTTAGGCAAAATGTCTCTAGTTAGATTGACCGAGTACCATATCAATCGAATAGACAACATACCTCCACAAGTTCGAAACATATCCCCGGATCATTGCGGGAATGCAGAGGTTTTCCCAACCGCTATGCGAATACTATTTCAACATCGTAATTCTGGGGAAAATTTTTAAGTGAAGCAGAACCGTGGTCATCTATTCCGAATGTTTCTTTTCAAACTCACACTATGAGCTCACTTTTTTTTTCAAACTCAGCTCTTTTTTTGCAGGCATCGACCCACACGATCTTATGGCCAATGGGAAAACGCATGTGGATGGATCGTTCACTCTAGAAGGATACACAGCCGAGTTCTTTACAATTGATCCAAAATTGATTATTTACTATAGATGTAACAAAGAAACATTCTCCAAAAAAGCGTCGATTCGGGTATGTGCCATATCAAACATCTCCATCATCCCTTACAACAAACACATTGAAATCCTCTCGAATTGGATGTTCCAACAAAATTGAAGACTTACTATGACCACATGATTGCTCGTTTACAGCCGCTTCTGGTGTGGAAGATTCCTAAGTGCTGGGATGTGCTAACGATGTGGGTGCCGAAAACACATGTGTCAATGGGAAAAAGTGCACACAACACTTACGAATTTGGTACTCTGGAAATGCGGTTCTTAAACAGATACGCTCAGCGAGATTGCCAACAATGAAGGGCACCGACGACGGCGGTGTTGAAAAAATTGTTCTTTCATGTTATTCATTCATATTGACTATAAGTTATCACCATTTTTCTATTGCTTCTACGAAATCGCTCTTCTTTATGATTATCAATGACACATTCACTGGCTTTATTTCTCTGCTTGGTCGTACTATGTAACGTTGCGAATAAACACTGATTGTTGCTGTTTTTCGTATGAAAAGTTTATCTATTTTCGATTCGAACGGATTGTAGAATGCAGTCCGGATGTATAATTCCATAACTGGATGCTCGGGAGACTATATATGAACATGCCAATATCCACAGCTTACAAATCTTGACGTTTAGAATAACTCTATTCTGTCTTCGTAGTTCATTTGATCAATTTAGATGCAAAACCTAACCATTAATACCTCACCTCCGCAACTATGAATCTAACAATCCCACTTAATTCTTAATTTCTTGAGTGTTTCTCCACGAATGACAATTATTATGCTGGATTTAGGCGTGCCAACGAAAAATGACTTTTTATATTCCGCATGAATGTATTAACCAGGGAAATCGACCGTCGCATATCGCCGATTTTGAAACAATGAATTCAACGTGATTACAGTCAGAATGAAAGTAGAATCAAATGACAGTAATTCTAGCTGCCTTATTCCATGTGTAGTGGATGATGTTTTCAAAGTAATGAAAATTGAATGTGGCATGCAATAATAATAGTTATCGGATTACTGTGAAGCGCTATTCATTGACATTAATGACACGCAGTGGAAGAGTTGACGCCAGAGAGGTAATCACATATCTGAGCAAATGAGTGTGTCACAAGAGGAGAATCTGCAACCAGAACTTGCGAGTTTGGTATTGGCTAAAAATTGTCATCATTTTTCCATTATTTCTGTGATATTGCCGTTCCTTATGAATATTGATAAGATATTCTCTGACTTTATTATTCCATCTTGGTCGTACTTTGGGATATTACGAATAACTACTTAACAAGTAATCTCAGTAGTCATCGATGACTGACACGAAAAATTCGCATTTAGGTGGTTAAAGTGCAGTATTACAGAAAGCTTTGCAGTTTTGGTGAGAGGTAAAGATGAGATTTGACTACAAGGAGAAGCCTCTTAGATCATTTCATCCTCACAACAGGTTTTGGGCTGAAGCAGATTCACGAAACCACCGGTTACAAGCACTACTTGAGCTTCATGACACTTCACAGTCATCAGTGCCACAAACGTCACGGTTTTCCTTTCTTATCAACCTGTTTCCCGTACGCTAATGATACTAGCAGAAGAATGACGAAATCATTCATAAGTTGTCATGAATCTGATTCTTCCGGCTGGAAAACTATGCAAGTCGTCGAGCGATATTGCTTAGAGGAATATCTTATTATCTGAAGGTATTTCAGTTTCTACATACTGGTCTCTATTGATCAACACATACATTATCGTGGCACTATGACCGAGAGTTACCATCTTCAGATGAATCGGTGCTCTCAGGCCTTGTAACAGTTAACTCTGTAACATGGTGATTTCTCGATGCCATCAGACTCCCCAGATTCTTTACATCCAAGAAAAAATATTTTGTCGAGCAATTTTGCTTACCTTCAGTGGAATAGCTCATTTTCTCAAGGTATCCCAGTTGCTTAGCAGCTCCTTGTCAATACAGAGCACCTCTGCTCATCGATATATTCATTATCGCGATTCTATGCGGGTCACCATCCTCAAATAATCCTTCTTCTTAGGTTTGTCAACGAATATGGCGGTTTCTCCACACCATTGGAAATAATGCCGCCAAACTTTGCACAATTCATCACCATTACGTGATCAGTGATATTGCAAGCACATTTTTAATTTAGTGGAATTGAGGAATCGAACGGTGCAGAGAAATTGATATGTTAATGGACAAACATGAGAGTACGGTAAATTTGAAGATGGTAACCTCTGTATAGTTGTAGTAACGTATTGGTATTGATCTATGCTGAAATAATGTATCTGAATGGGCGATTTTACACTTGCTGTTGAGATAGCTTCATGTTCATAGCCACATCTCCTCAAGAAAGAGGAATTGTTCAACAAAATTATGTTTTTCTCAATCTAGAGGTTCCGCTGGATCGAAAAATGCAAAGAAGTTCAGATCCTCAAGGCACTGGTACTCTCATCTTCGCCCAGTAGAATATGAATTTCTTTGCACCGTTCGATTGCTCAAAATCTCTAATTTCAGAATATCATATGTTTTGCCGAGCAATTATTAGAAGGTGAGGAGATATAACTATTTTCTCAATGTCATACAGGTGGCCATCTCCGAGCCTACCGTACTCTCAAGTTTGCCCAGTAACAGGAATTTTTTTGCATCATTCCATCCAGCGAAACCTCTACATTCAGAAAAAAATATATTTTTCCGCGCGATTTCGCTTAGTTGAGTAGATATAGCAATTTTTCGAAAGCTATCTCATAGTCAATTAGCGCAGAGGTACTCATTCATATACACTGTATCACTATAGATCAATTGTAAACATTACTATAGCGTTACAGGCGTTAAGATTTTCAAGGTCCTGGTACTCTCATCTTTGCTCGGTAACATATGAATTTCTTTGCACCAATCGCTCAGAATCTCTGCTTTCAGAATATTATATACTTTTCTGATCACTTATGAGTAGGTGAGGAGATATAACTATTTTCTCAGTGTCATACAGGTGGTCATCTCCGAACCTACGGTGCCCTGAAGTTTGCCGGATAACATATGAGTATTTGTGCACCAATCTTTCCAGCGGAATCTCAACATTCAGGCTTAATATATTCACGTCCACCGTCTTCTCAGGTTGCACAGTAACATACCAATGTTTCTACATCATTCAATCGAACAGAATCTTAGCATTCTGAAAATGAGAATTTCGCTGAAGAATTTCGTTTCTACTAGGAGATATAGTTGTTTTTCTGATGCTCTAGGGGTTACCACATTCAAGCCTACCGTACTCACAGCTTTGCCCAATAACATATAAATTTTTTTACTTCATTAGATCCAACTGGATCTCTATATTAAGAAAAAGATATATTTTGCTGAGCGATTTTGCTTACTCGAGGAGACATAGCCATTTCCTTAGATACATCTCTAATGGATAGCGCAGTCGCGCTCATTCATACAAAATGATCGCTATTGTTCCATCTATGCGTTTTATAGCAGCAGGCGGATTGCGATCTTCGAGCTAACCGTCTTGTCAAGTTTACCCGGAAACATGTAAATTTTTTTCACCGTTCGATCCAGCAAAACCTCCAGATTCAGGATAATATAAATTTTACTGAGCAATTTAGCTTAGTTGAGGAGATATAGGTTTTTGATTAACACCACCTCAAAGTAATGCTGGTGCCACCTTCAAGGCTACGGTATTCTCAAGTGTGCCCAGATCATATGAATTCTTTGGCTCCATTCGACTGCTCAGATTCTCCACTTTCAGAATATCACATGCTTTGCCGAGCAGTTATGAGTAGGTGAGGGAATATAGCTGTTTTCATAACGCTATACGGATGGCGAACTCCGAGCCTGCCGTAAGCTTGCCGTTTGCTCATTAAGATATGAATTTTTTTGCATCGTTCGGGCCAGCGGAATGTCTGCACTCAGAAAAAATATATTTTGCCAAGAGATTTCGCTTATTTCGGGAGATTTAGCTATTTTCTAATGTTATATGGGCTGCCATGTTCAAGAACAACAAAGATGAATACATATGAATGAGCTGGGAATGATTCATGCTACATTCATGATGGGTATGCTACCAAATTCATCGGAACAGTCTTAAGTCGTTAATCCCCGAAATCCCATGAGTGTCGAAAGAACGAATTCCTAGATCGGGATCGAGATGTAAAAGTTGGGATTCAGGATTCCGGGGATCATGTGCAATTCGCCGACAAAGCTGATCGAAACCGAGAGGTACATCAATGTGATCAACGTTGACGAACTTGCTTTTCTACTGATAGATGGATTGACATCATGTGTGAGTGCAAAAAAATCAAGCTATGAGAAAAAGAAACATGAGAGTTGGTCTCAAACAGCATGATTTGTTCGTTACAGTTGCCAGATGATTGTCCTCCAGTTGAAATAACTCGCTATATCGATAATTTTGCTTCCGAAGTAACTCGCTAATGAATCACTGAATCAACCCCATTCGATTTGATTGTCAACAAATATTCTGCTATCAATCTGGTTACGTTGCCGCTCAGTGATCACGAATCACTGGATTAACTATGTGCGTTTTGATCGGAGTTAATCAACATACATAACTGATTGTTGTTGACAAGGAAAAAGGAACATGAACATCATTACATACATCATGCTTACTACCTACCTACCGTTACATTATTATTGTCAGAATAATCAGAAGCGCATAATATTTAAATCCACATTTCGACATTTCGACACCAATATTGCGCCGGAATACAGTCGTCAGCATGGCTCTCAACTTTGCGCTAGTCACTAGCCAGTCTTTATGCTCTATTGTTCCACTGGAATTCCTTGTTTGATCACAAAATTTTATAGCAGAAATGATTTCTTTTTTGAACTTTACCAAATACTCGAACTTTCTGCTGGTTTGAGAGTTTCAAAAGTCACGCTCTGAAAAGTGTCAAAAATCGATTTGAAACAGCGGTTGGTACCGTTGGGTGGAAATCTGTCTAGAGCTTGAGCTTGAGGCTGGTAGCAAGTAACGGTTTGAGTCCAGTATCAGCCTGAATCTAGAGGCATACTTATCGTTAGCTTAATCCACGGCAAAAAGTTCAGTTAGTGACACGGTTGAATTAGGGCATGTGAATAGATAGATATCTATCAATAGACAATATGTCCTAGGCAAAGAACGTTCTTTCACGACATCTTCGCAAAATGTTGATGTTTCGTGAAGGATCGCAATGTTTTAAATCATGAATTTAATTCAGATTCACTATGCGCACGTTTCTGATTATTTTGTCTTGTTCTGTGCTATTCACCGAAACGTTCGACATTGGATTCCAACAGTGGGCTAAAGTTCGAGGTCATCTTGTGTGTCATGGTGTACCGCTGAGCGATACGATCGTAAAGCTGTTCGATCATGATAGAGGTAGTTACGCTCTTCTCGATTCTGGCGCAACAGATCTACGCATTTTGATTTGATCCAGAAATGGTGGTTGATCAATATCAATCAGGTGGACAATACATCACCATAGGTTCACAGCGTATCCCCATATCATTGCTCTAAGGCAGAAGGTTACTCGAGCGCCTATGCGAGTACTGTTTCAATATCGCAGTTCCGGGATACCGTAAATGAAGCAGAACCGTGGTCATCTAACGCGAATATTTCTTTTCGAACCTACACTAAGAGCTGTTCTCTTTTTTTTTGCAGGCATCGATTCACACGATCTTATGGCCAGTGGGAAAACGGATATGAATGGATCGTTCACTCTAGAAGGACACACAGCCGAGTTCTTTACAATTGATCCAAAATTGAGTATTTACTACAGATGTGCCGAAAAATCATTCGACAGAAAACCCTTACCTGAGGTGTGTGCCCTATCAAACACATCCATCATGCAATACAACAACAACACTGAAATCTTCTCGAATTGGATATGCCAATAAGAAGGAAGGCTTATCTGGGATACATAATTACTTGTTTGCAGAGAGTTTTCGGAAGCGGAATGTGCATGGAGAAGTTAACGGTGGGAATACCAGAAGAATACGTTTGTGAAGGAGATTATGCATGTAAAACATACGAAATTGGTACTTTGGAAATGTGGTACGCAAACTATTTTGCTACGAGTGGTTGCTTTTATTGAAACGCGTCGAGGATGGCGATGTTGAGAAAAATGTTTCCTCATAATATTCATTCAGATTAATTCAAAATTATCACCATTTTTCTACTGCGTCAACGAAATCGTTCTTTTTCATGATTATTGATGACACATTCACTGACTTCATTTCTTCGTTTGGTCGAACTATGTAACATTGCGAATAATTACTGATTATTGCTGTTTTTGGAATGCTAAGTTTATCCGTTTTCAATCCGAGCGAACAACCTTCACACATGGCCGATATCAGAACGATGAATTCAGCATGGCTTCATTCAAAATGAATGGATAATCACATGACTGTATTCCTTGTTGCCTTCTTCCATGCATATTGGATGTTTTCAAAGCAATGGCAATTGAATGTTACATGCACTAATAAATGCTATCGGGGTATTATGAAGCTCCATTCGTTGACGTTTTTGACATACTGTTGTGTTTGCCGTCAATTGCGTTCGAGGACTGGTGTGAACGACACCGATACGAAGAAATGCGTTGGCTTACAAAAACCCAGATACGATAGAGAACCACCTGTGGTCTTCGAACTCGATACAAATACAGAAGACAGATGACATGTCTCACTTATACAGACTTCTTGTATGCAAATTCTTAAGAAGATAACTGTATGCAAAGAAGCAGATCACCATATGCAAAGAAGATCACTATAAGCAAATTAGATCACTACCCAACACATACAGTAGAAGAGTCAATGGCAGAATGTCGATCAAACGATCGATCACAAGTCGATAGCGATCACATGGTTGGCCATATTGGTGCGTACGTGCCAACAGCTCTCAAAAGGAAAACAAAATAAATGAATAGTCGATATATTATTCTCAAGCAAACCGTTCCAATGAATAAATTTAAGTAAAGTCCGCAATCAATACAGATCTCCCTATGATAACTGACTAAATTTTTCCGACTCAACGCCGAATAAGAATCACTTCTGATCGTTCAAAATTGATGTCTGCTTAGCCTGCATACGATTTCTGCTTTGTCAACTCACCATAGAGCGTTTCTGGAACGCCTAAATGTGAACTATAACAGATATGCTTGAAAACACAAGTCATAGGACAATTCGAGGGAGCAGTTTGAAAAACGTTGACAAATCACAATCAGTTGCTGTGCACACGCAATGCGAAACTGATCTAATGAGCGTGAAATGCTAGAATCAGAAGGAGCTGATAAATGTAAGATAATACAAACAGATAATTAGATGCAGGCCAAAGCATAGACCGGCCCAGGTCCGGAAACATGATGAATCGTCATAACTTTGCAGATTATTATCCTCAAGCTGATGGCATCCTTCATAATGATGGCTTCGCTTCGTAGATAACTCCTGGCTCTTTGGATATCTAATCTTCGTATCCGTACCAAACTAATATGCTATGGAATCAGTGAATCAATCCCATTAGATTTGGTTGTCAGCAAGTGTTTTGTTATCAATCTGGTTACGCTGCCACTCAATGATCACGATCCACTGGATTAACTATGTGCATTTTGATCGGGGCCATTCAACGTATACGATTGACTGTTGTTGGCAAGGAACAAGGAGCATGAATGTCATTACTGATATGGTTGCTGACGCCACTACTTAATACCTATCATCACATTATTATTGTGAGATTGTTCACCAGCGCATAATATTCCTATTCAACTGAAAACATTCATTCACATGCCGATTGAATACACTCATCAGCATCACCTAATGTTTCTCAGCACCGCGCTAGCATTCAGCCACCGTTCATGCTCATTCCTCCATCGAAATTTCTTGATGATTACAAAATTGCGCTGTGGAATCGGCAACACCTTTTTTTAATTACACCGAATGCCTGAATTACCTGATACTTTAAGCGCTTGATTATGTCATGATTCGAAATGTGTCCAAAAGCCAATTTAAACATTCCTGGAGATGGAAATGTGTCCAAACCTTGAACACAAGACTGGCACTAATCAGTAGTCCGAGCCCACCTATTAGCCTGAGCCTAAAGCTATTCTTAGCTTAATTCACTTCGAAATTTCCAGTTTGTGTCACTTTTGAATTAGTGCATCTGAATATTTACGCCATCTATAAATGGACAATATGTCTTGAGCAAAGAACGTTGTTTCATGGTAGCTTTGCAGGAAGTTCACGTTTCAGGAAGGATCGCATTGTTTTACATTGCGAGTTTGATTCAGATTCGTTATGCGCACGTTTCTGATTATTTTGTCATGTCCTATGCTCTTCGCGGAAGCTTTCGACATCGGATACCAACAGTCGGTTAAAGTTCAAGGCCGTTTGGTGTGTCATGGTGTACCGCTGAGCAATATGCCCGTGAGGTTGTACGATCATGATAAAGGTAGTTAGGCTCCTACTCCATTCCGACATAACAAATATACACATTTTGCTTTGATCTGTCAACGGTTGTTGATCGACATCTACCCGTGACCGGTCAATCTGCCTAAAGACGTTTGCCTAATGACAGTTTGTCTAAAGACTAATTCCGTAACGGACAGTTTCGCTAACGGACAGTTGGCCTAATGCAAAATTTGCCTAACAGACAGTTTGCGTAACGAACAGCTTGCTTAAGGAACAGTTTGCCTAATAAGCGAAATATCCATTAAAAAACCGAAAGCAAACTGTTCGTTAGGCAAGCTGTCCGTTAGACAAGTTATCCGTTAGGTAAACTATTTGTTAGGCAAACTGTCCGCTAGGCAAGTTGTCTGCTAGGCAACCTGTCCGATAGCCAAATTGTACGTTAGGCAAACTGTCAGTTAGACAAGCTGTCCGTTAGGCAAGTTGTCCGTCAGGCAAACTGCCTGTTAGCAAAATTGTCCGCTAGGCAATGTGTGTTTAGGCGAACTGTCGTTAGGCAAAATGTCTCTAGTTAGATTGACCGAGTACCATATCAATCGAATAGACAACATACCTCCACAAGTTCGAAACATATCCCCGGATCATTGCGGGAATGCAGAGGTTTTCCCAACGGCTATGCAAATACTATTTCAACATCGTAATTCCGGGGAAAATTTTTAAGTGAAGCAGAACCGTGGTCATCTATCTCGAATGTTTCTCTTCAAACTCACACTATGAGCTCACTTTTTTTTTCAAACTCAGCTCTTTCTTTGCAGGCATCGACCCACACGATCTTATGGCCAATGGGAAAACGCATGTGGATGGATCGTTCACTCTAGAAGGATACACAGCCGAGTTCTTTACAATTGATCCAAAATTGATTATTTACTATAAATGTAACAAAGAAACATTCTCCAAAAAAGCGTCGATTTGGGTATGTGCCATATCAAACATCTCCATCATCCCTTACAACAACCACATTGAAATCCTCTCGAATTGGATGTTCCAACAAAATTGAAGACTTACTATGACCACAGGATTGTTCGTTTACAGGCGCGTCGGGACTGGAAGATTCCTAAGTGCTGGAATGTGCTAACGCTGAGGGTGCCGAGAACACATGTGTCAATGGGAAAAAGTGCACACAACACTTACGAATTTGGTACTCTGGAAATGCGGTTCTTAAACATATACGCTCAGCGAGATTGCCCACAATGAAGGGCACCGACGACGGCGGTGTTGAAAAAATTGTTCTTTCATGTTATTCATTCATATTGACTATAAATTATCACCATTTTTCTATTGCTTCTACGAAATCGCTCTTCTTTATGATTATCAATGACACATTCACTGGCTTTATTTCTCTGCTTGGTCGTACTATGTAACGTTGCGAATAATCACTGATTGTTGCTGTTTTTCGTATGCAAAGTTTATCTATTTTCAATTCGAACGGATTGTAGAATGCAGATGGCATGTATAATTCCATACCTTCATGGTCGTAAAGCCTAGAGAGTATACATGAACGTGCCAATACCCACAGTTCTGAAATCTTGATGTTTATGATAACTTTGTTCTGTCTTATTAGTTTAATTGATAAATGTAGTTTAATTGATAATTGATAAACGCCACTGCAACTCTGAATCAATAAATCCCACTTAATTGTTACTTTCTTCAGTAATTCTGCAAACGATCGTAGTCATTTTAGCCGTGCCAACGAAAACTCACCCTTCACATTCCGCATGAATTTGTTACACACCGAAAGCAAGCACCGATAATGGAACAGTGAATTTAGCATGACTGCATTTAAACAATGTCATCAATGATATCAAAGTTATTTTTGCACCGGTAGATGAACTAACTTCATGCCTGATTGCAAAAAATGAAGTTTTGAGAAAAAGGAGATTGAGAGTTGATATAAAACAGCATAACTTAATCGTCCTAACCGGCAGATTAATATTATCAAATAGAAGTCAATCGTTACATCGATGGCGTCGATTCATGCAGAACTCTTGACCATTTCGATCTCTAATCCTCAAATCCATGCTGAACTAATATACTAACGAATCCGTGAATCGATCCCTTTCGATTTGGTCGTCAACAAGTCTGTTGACGACCAAATCGAAAGGGATTGATTCACTGATTTCGTTACCTATTTGGTTATTATCAATCTGGTTAGGCTGCCACTCAATAATCAGGATCAACGGGATTAACTGTGTGCATTTTGATCGGAGCTATTCAACGTATACGATTGACTCTTGTTGACAAGGAACAAGGAGCATGAATATCATTACTGACATCATAGCTGACACCACTACCTAATACCTATCACTATATTGTTATTGTGAAATTGTTCACGAGCGCATAATATTCGTATCCAACTGAAAACTTTCATTCACATGCTGATTGAATACAGCCGTCAGCATTACCTAATGTTTCTCAACACTGCGCTAGCCTTCAGCCACCGTTCATGCTCATTCCTCCATCGAAATTTCTTGATGATTACAAAATTGCGCTGTGGAATCGGCAACATTTTTTTAGTTACACTGAATGCTCGAACTACCTAATACTTTAAGGGCTTTAATATGTTGTATTTCGGAATGTGTCCAAAATCCAATTTAAATATTCCTGGATGCTGCAGGATGAAAACGTGTCCGGAGCTTAAACTTAAGGTTTGCACTGCCCGGCAGTCCGAGCCCATCTTTTAGCATGACGCTAGAACTATTGTCAGCTTAATTTACTTCGAAATTTCCAGTTTGCGGCACTTTGGAACAAGTGCATCTGAATAGTTACGCGATCTATAAATAGACAGTATATCTTGAGCAAAGAACGTTCCTTTATGGTAGCTTTGCACGATGTTAATATTTTAGGAAGGATCGCATTGTTTTACATTACGAGTTTGATTTAGATTCATTATGCGCACGTTTCTGATTATTTTGTCATGTTCTGCGCTCTTCGCAGAAGCTTTCGACATTGGATACCAACAGTCGGTTAAAGTTCGAGGTCGTCTGGTGTGTCATGGTGTACCGCTGAACAATACGATCCTAAACCTGTTCGATCATGATAGAGGTAGGTACACTCTTCTCGATTCTGGCATAACAGATATGCGCATTTTGATTTGATCCAAAAATGGTGCCCATGAGGTTGTACGATGTCCGTGAGGATGTACGATGACCGTGAGGTTGTACGATCATGATAAAGGTAGTTAGGCTCTTGCTCCATTCCGGCATAACAAATATACACATTTTGCTTTGTTCTGTCACCGGTTTTTCATCAACATCAATCTGTGACCGGTCAATCTGCCTAATGACATTTGCCTAGTGAAATTTTGCCTAAAGACTAATTGCCTAACAGACAGTTTGCCTATTAAGCGAAATATCCATTAAAAAACCTTAAGTTAGGCAAGCTGTCCGTTAGGCAATGTGTGTTTAGGCAAAATGTCGTTAGGCAAGATGTCTTTAGGCAAAAGTGAAGCAGAACCGTGGTCATCTAACTCAAATCTTTCTTTTCAACTCCACATTGGGAGCTGTTCTCTTTTTTTTGCAGGCATCGACTCACACGATCTTATGGCTAGTGGGGAAACTGACGTGAACGGATCGTTCACTCTAGAAGGACACACAACCGAGTTCTTTACAATTGATCCAAAATTGAGTATTTACTACAGATGTGACGAAAAAACATTCTTCAAAAAAGCGACGATTCGGGTATGTGCCATATCAAACATCTCCATCATCCCTTACAACAACCACATTGAAATCCTCTCGAATTGGATGTTCCAACAAAATTGAAGACTTATTATGACCACATGATTGTTCGTTTACAGGCGCTTCTGGAGTGGAAGAATCGTACGTGCTGGGATGTGCTAACGCTGTGGGTGCCGAAAATATATGTGTCAATGGGAAAAAGTGCACTCAACACTTACGAATTTGGTACTCTGGAAATGCGGTTCTTAAACAGATACGCTCAGCGAGTTTGCTTACAATGAAGGGCACCGACGACGGCGTTGTTGAAAAAATTGTTCTTTGATGTTATTCATTCATATTGACTATAAATTATCACCATTTTTCTATTGCTTCTACGAAATCGCTCTTCTTTATGATTATCAATGACACATTCACTGGCTTTATTTCTCTGCTTGGTCGTACTATGTAACGTTGCGAATAATCACTGATTGTTGCTGTTTTTCGTATGCAAAGTTTATCTATTTTCAATTCGAACGGATTGTAGAATGCAGTCCGGATGCATAATTCCATAACTGGATGCTCGGGAGACTATATATGAACATGCCAATATCCACAGCTTACAAATCTTGACGTTTAGAATAACTCTATTCTGTCTTCGTAGTTCATTTGATCAATTTAGATGCAAAACCTAACCATTAATACCTCACCTCCGCAACTATGAATCTAACAATCCCACTTAATTCTTAATTTCTTGAGTGTTTCTCCACGAATGACAATTATTATGCTGGATTTAGGCGTGCCAACGAAAAATGACTTTTTATATTCCGCATGAATGCATTAACCAGGGAAGTCAACCGTCGCATATCGCCGATTTCAAAGTAATGACAATTGAATGTTGCATGCAATAATAATAGTTATCGGATTACTGTGAAGCGCTATTCATTGACATTAATGACACGCAGTGGAAGAGTCGACGCCAGAGAGGTAATCACATATCTAAGTGGATAGCAAATGAGTGTGTCACAAGAGGAGAATCTGCAGCCAGAACTTGCGAGTTTGGTATTGGCTAAAAATTATCATCATTTTTCCATTATTTCTGTGATATTGCCGTTCCTTATGAATATTGATAAGATATTCTCTGACTTTATTGTTTCATCTTGGTCGTACTTTGGGATATTACGAATAACTACTTAACAAGTAATCTCAGTAGTCATTGATGACTGACACGAAAAATTCGCATTTAGGTGGTGAAAGTGCAGTATTACAGAAAGCTTTGCAGTTTTGGTGAGAGGTAAAGATGAGATTTGACTACAAGGAGAAGCCTCTTAGATCATTTCGTCCTCACAACAGGTTTTGGGCTGAAGCAGATTCACGAAACCACCGGTTACAAGCACTACTTGAGCTTCATGACACTTCACAGTCATCAGTGCCACAAACGTCACGGTTTTCCTTCCTTATCAACCTGTTTCCCGTACGCTAATGATACTAGAAGAAGAATGAAGAAAGCATTTTATAAGTTGTCATGAATATCAGAGTTTCTGCGCACCTACACTACACAGTTGTTGCTGACCTGAGAGATTTATTATGACTGCAACACTCTGCTCGGATTTTTCAAAATAAAGTGTACCTCAGAATTGCGTGAATTTCATTGCTTTACATGTTTCTTCAGGCTGGAAAACTGCTCAGGTCGTAGAGCGATATTGCTTACACTTAAAGGAATATCTTATTATCTGAAGGTATTTCAGTTTCTACATACTGGTCTCTATTGATCAACACATACATTAGCGTGGCAGTATGACCGAGAGTCACCATCTTCAGATGAATCGGTGCTCTCAGGCGGTTTCTCCACACCATTGGAAATAATGCCGCGAAACTTTGAATAATTCATCACCATTACATGATCAGTGATATTGCAAGCACATTTTTAATTTTGTGGAATTGAGGAATCGAATGGTGCAGAGAAATTGATATGTTAATGGACAAACATAAGAGTACGGTAACCTTGAAGATGGTAACCTCTGTATAGTTGTAGTAACGTATTGGTATTGATCTATGCTGAAAGAATGTATCTGAATGGGCGATTTTACACTTGTTGTTGAGATAGCTTCATGTTCATAGCCATATCTCCTCTAGAAAGAGGAATTGTTCAACAAAATTATGTTTTTCTCAATCAAGAGGTTCCGCTGGATCGAAAAATGCAGAGAAGTTCAGATCCTCAAGGCACTGGTACTCTCATCTTTGCTCGGTAGAATATGAATTTCGTTGCACGGTTCGACAGCTCAGAATCTCTACTTTTAGAATATCATATATTTTTCCGAGCAATTATTAGTAGATGAGAAGATATAGCTATTTTCTCAATACTATACGGGTGGCCATCTCCGAGCCTACCGTAACTTCAAGTTTGCCCAATAACATATGAGTATTTGTGCACCAATCGTTCCAGCGGAATCTCTACATTCAGGCTTAATATATTCACGTCCACCGTCTTCTCAGGTTTGCATAGTAGCATACCAATGTTTTTACATCATTCGATCGAGCAGAATCTTAGCATTCTGAAAATGAGAATATGGCTGAAGAATTTCGTTTCTACGAGTTGATATAGCTGTTTTTCTGATGCTCTAGGGATTACCACATTCAAGCCTACCGTACTCACAGCTTTGCCCAATAACATATGAATTTTTTTACTTTATTAGATCCAACTGGATCTCTACATTAAGAAAAAGATATATTTGGCTGAGCGATTTTGCTTACTCGAGGAGATATAGCCATTTCCTTAGATACATCTCAAATAGATAGCGCAGTCCCGCTCACTCATACAAAATGATTGCTATTGTTCCATTTATGCGTTTTATAGCAGCAGGCGGATTGCGATCTTCGAGCTAACCGTCTTGTCAGGTTTACCCGGAAACATGTAACTTTTTTTCACCGATCTACCCAGCAAAAACTCCAGATTCAGAATAATATAAATTTTGCTGAGCAATTTAGCTTAGTTGAGGAGATATAGGTTTTTCATTAACACCAGCTCAAGGTAATGCTTGTGCCACCTTCAAGACTACGGTATTCTCAAGTTTGCCCGATTCATATGAATTCTTTTGCTCCATTCGACTGCTCAGATTCTCCACTTTCAGAATATCACATGCTTTGCCGAGCAGTTATGAGCAGATGAGGGGATATAGCTATTTTCTTAACGCTATACGGGTGGCGAACTCCGAGCCTGCCGTAAGCCTGCCGTTTGCTCAGTAAGATATGAATTTTTTTGCATCGTTCGGGCGAACGGAATGTTTGCACTCAGAAAAAAATATATTTTGCCTTGAGATTCCGCTTATTTCGGGAGATTTAGTTATTTTCTAATGCTATACGGACTGCCATGTTCAAGACTATCGTAATCTCATCGTTCATATACCTCTGACCACTTGAGATAAATACATACTTTACTATAGCGTTATAGACGTTTCCTTGTGTGAATACGTTGTCTTCCTGAGTTTTGCACATTATCGTTAAGAATATTATTGTTTCATTCGAAAACCAGGCGATCATCCATGTTTCATTTAAATCA
The DNA here is from genome assembly GCA_035041965.1 of Anisakis pegreffii. Lineage (NCBI taxonomy): Eukaryota > Metazoa > Nematoda > Chromadorea > Rhabditida > Anisakidae > Anisakis > Anisakis pegreffii. The sequence goes on from JAPYMA010003026.1 coordinate 199,669, forward strand.
GTTCATCTTCCCTAGTGTTTTTCATCATAATGCAGTTCCATCTAATCGACATTGGCTGAACCATCCCGATAGCTTCACAGTAAACTCTACCCCGTATTTTGGCTATCATTTACCAAATGTTCTTAATGTTTTGCGCATTTGCTGAGTGTTCCTGATTATGACTATGTTGTATCATAATCAGGAAGGGTGAGAGAATGCGCAAAATGTTAAGAACATTTGGCTCTTGAGGATTGGAAACTGTGTTTTTCCTTGTAATTTTTGTACACGATAGCAACTTAGCTCTTGAAATCATTTTCGCGTTGATGTTTTATCGATTTTGTCAGATCATTCGTATACGACTTGAAGTGATTCTGTTTAGAGCCCTAGTTATGGTAAAAAAATCAGTAGTATGTTTCAGACACATTTTGTTTATATTTGTCAATATTCATACTTGCACTGAAATATTCATACTTGACTAGAGTGCATTGAACTATCTGCCCCCACCTCAGTTTCATTCCGTCCAAATGTATCGACCTCTCAATGTCTTTTTTATGCAACTCCTTTGGTATATTTCGTACTTGAATTTTACTCAAATTTTGATCAATTTTCTCGAAAGTTCTGTGCATCTGTGTATGGGTGCATGTCTACGCGGCACACTACACAGAGTAGGTCAATTATATATTGTTGTTGACTAGATTGCAGCGATTGTGCATCTCATATATGAGGCGTCGTTAGCGTTCTGTGGCGATCAAGCACACTGTATATGTATGATTGCCTTCATTCAAGTGTTCATATTCTCGTGGCAGTTCTACTCGTCATCAATGTTAGGTTTGTGCGCGTAGTGCGGTGTTGTGCCGGTAGTAGCTTGTTACTTATACGGATTAAAAATTCATCGAATCAGATACTGATCAGAGGGCATAGGATAGTAATTGTTTAACGTGGTTTTGTTGGATGCTTAGTGGTATTATTAACTCGATGTTATTAGTTGATTGTTGTATTATGACGTGTTGATTTGTCATAGCTGATGATTCGTGATATTCTATGATAAATGAATCTATTTTAAGATGGCCAGCACGCGAGGAAAATGCCCGTTGATAGGGCTTCATACCATCGACAAATTTTTTAAATGGTGAGTATTTACAATTAGTTATCATCCATCCATCGAAATTTATTTCTGTTTTTGTTATACTTTATGATGAAGTGTCTATTTCTGATATCTTATTTATATTCATTTTATACTGGTTCATTCCTAGCAATAAATATGTATTGTATCATTTTCAGGATTTATTTCGATAGCGTGGAATCTTCAGCCCTTCAAGAGGGCGAATAACGAATTTTTTGTTTATTATCATTGTTGCAATTATTTATTGTAAAATGGATTATTTCAATAATGGAGATATTATTTCAATAAATAACGACATGTGATGGATTATAATAATTTGATGGTAATTTTTTTCAACAATTCGACAATAACGACGCAGCGCATGGAAGCGCTCAGGCTTGTTTGAGAGTTTGCCCCATTTCATCTTTTTTCAATTTCTTTATTTAGTATAGGGCCACAATAAATGAGCCGTGGTCGAGTGACCACATTTGATTTATTTATTTTCCTTTCTTTAAACTTATTAGGGAAACAATAAAATTGAGACGTGGCCGGTGGCCACATTTTGCATGCTTTCTTTTTGATTTATTCGTTTATTGGTAAATATTATAAATATAAAGTATATTTGTAAAATGTATTTGTAAAACATTTGTAAATATGTGAGTATGAATTATTTGTAACTACATATGTGAATGTTGATTATTTGTAAATATTTATGCAAATATTGTATAGAACATAAATGATACGAGTATGTGGCAGTATTAATTGTTTTGTTTGATGTATTGAATCATAAAATTTCTTAGCTTTTGCTAGTTATTATATTTGCTTATAAGAGTTTGCTTAGACGCGATGCGAGATGTTTGAGTGGGGGTTTTTTTAGGTGATGTGCAGTTTTCTTATTGTAATTGTAAAATCGTGGCGTGTTAGTAAGTATATCGTTGCTATTGTTTGATGAAATACTGTCATATACTCAAGGGTTTGATTGGGGACTTCAACACGTATGAACTTTAGTCCTAATACCCAAAACACTACAAATCAGTCTGAATTTTACGTCGCCCCCCCCCCCACTCTCCGAGGCAAGGGATCGGTTGGGATCAGAATTTTATGACCCATGTTTTTCAAAAAATTATTGTTATCTTTGTTATGAATGTGATATTATTAATACGATGTTGATATTATCTTTGCTTGTTGCTAATGTGATTTATATATTATCATGATTTGTTTTCATTATGCTTTGATAGAATTGTATTTTTTAAGAATTCGTAATTATGTCATTTTTTAATAATTGCTTTGGGTAGGGCGACGAAGAGATGTGGCACGTGACGACCCACTATCTTCTGAGCCAGAGGGAGGGACTTGGACTCAATGTGATATCGACCAAACGACCCACCCAATCAAATAAAATTAACTTTTTTTCTTCTTGGGCACCCTCTTCATTCCCTCCCCATCATGGACTTTGATTATTTAACGCGCGCTGGACTCGTAGTTAATTGCTAGCTTAGCTGGTAGTTCAAGCATTTAGATAGTGAGACTTGGATCTCTGAACGTGGTCCTAAGTGCGGATCATTTGATACAGCCTTGTTCTTAATTTAGACGAAAATAAACTTTAAGTTTTATTAAGCATGACTAAATCTGCATTGCATCCATAGCCTCTAATTCAAGTGTCTCGTTAGTGTTAATGTGAACCGTTTGGTAGAACTCAGCAACTTCACAGATATCCTGCTTTCAAATCATTCAGCTAATCGGTTTAGTGTCACTAAGATTCTAAGCATTTTTTTCCAAAACTGGTTTCTCAGAACCACCCTTAACTTGAGCCTCAATAGATCATTTAATACTCAGATTGATTTGATGTTGCGCAGGTGGCAAGAAGTAGAGCCTAGTTTCTGTGCGTGTGGCGAACATGAGCCACCTAGGCCAACCAAAGCATCAAGTAGGAGTTACTGAAAACAGTCAGTTTCTGGAGAAGCAGGTGATTTTTGGGAAATGGACTAGGTAGCATTGAGCGCAGATAATACTTATACTGGTGTGAATCCCAATCAAAATTTGAGCTTAAGAAAAAACGTAGGGTATGGAGCGCCTTATGAGCTTAACGGTGGGTCTGGAAAGTTCGCCTGGACCGCTCACCATGAGAGTCGAGTTGCTGATGGGTGACTCGAAGAAATTTTTTTGCGTTATCAGTTGTGCAGCCAGTGGTCATATTAATAAGCAGATTTTGAAGGCGCGGGTGTTCCCAACCTGTCAAACTGCCGACAAGAGGGGCTAGGTTTAAGTAAATGCGACAGGCGTTCCCCGCCTACCGGCAGTTTCGGCGAATCGGGGAGAATTGAACTAAAATGTGTTGACGATGCTCACCCGGGTATCGTTAGCACTCATTCTCCGAAATATTGTATGGGCGATCCCGGCCTGGGAAAGGCGCCAATTTGACCGGGGCTAGGGAATGCGCGTAAGTTGGCCTGAGTAGTGCCGTTGGGCATTTGCTTAGGTAACGAGGGTTCCCGGACTCACCGTGCGCACTTTCCCATCAGGGGGGAATTATCATCGGGTTGGCCATTGACTGCACATACGAAATCAGTTCATTTCGTTCCAGTTTTGTTGAATGTAGCATAAAATTGAAAAATCTCTCTGGTGTTTGTGGTTACTCGCCGAAGCTTATCTATTGCTAGGTTCGTATTGGCGTCCATACAGTTCGATCGATATTGTCCTTACTTCCCTTGCCAGTATAATTATCATCTATCGCTAGTGCTACCGGAATAGTTCGATAAAATTTCATCTCACCTGTATCTCCAGAAATTGATCGTTTTCGGAAACTTGTATGACCAGATGAGGTTGAACTAGGCAATTGTGAGCTGGTGAACGCATGGGGGCAAGGCTTTCCTCTGAGCCACTTAAAGAACCTTTTATCTTCGAAATTGCCGAGCTGTAGAGACTGAAAATGAGGTGCTTTTTAGAAATAAACTTTGTTCCAATTTTCGAAAATTTTTCTCTATTATCCTTGTGTGGATCCAGACGATTGCTGAAAGGTTTGGAAGCCAGGTACTGAAAGAACTGTCCTTTCTTGGATGCTGAGAGTGTGAGTTTTTTTGTTGAAATATGGTTTCGAGTGGTTTTGTCACAGCTCTAATTTCGACTCAACTTGTTGCAGTTAATTGAAAATATCCGTAGTCCTAGCCTGACTATGAGTTGACTTACCTGGAAGGTGGATTTGGTAGGTTTTGATTATGAGTTTGTGAATTTTTCCTGCATATAAATGGGGAAGTGCGTAGGTTAGAATGGGCGTAATTCGGCCGTAAACTCACGTTGGGACGTGTTTTCTTAGTTCAAGGCATTGTCTTAATCTCCCTATACTTACACTTTCTTAAACGATTTTAAGCGACTATTGCCACATACTTAGGACGTCTTTGATCTAACCCCTCATAACTGTTCTCGTCTGCATTGACTCCTATCTGATGTAGCGGAAATTTCGTAGTTTTTGAACGCCTAAGCTGAAAACAATAACTTGATAGTCCATAAATGCTTGATCTGTTGGTCTTAAGCTCGCTCTGTTCTGAAAGGAGGACGGAGAACTCATGAACAGCTTAGTTTCTTTCACCTGAGATTCTACGAGGATGTTTGAGTGCCGTTGATGAGCAAATTTTTCAAATTTAAAATGCCAAACTGCGTTATAGATGTTCTCCGTCCTTTTTTGACTGATCACTGTCAAATGTTGCAACGTGTCCTTCTGTCTAATCCTGCTTCCATATCATTCAGTCAATCATTGAGCATTTGCACTGGTGGTTTAGCGTCACTAAAGTCTTAACATTCCTTCCAAAATCGGTTTCTGAGAATCACTCTTCTTTGAGTCTGAATAGCCCATTTAACTCTGAGATTGGTTCGATGTTACGCGGGCGGCTTGAGATACTTCATAGTTTCTGTGCATGCGGTGAATTGATGTCACCTAGGCCAAATCAAGCATCAAGTACAAGTCACTGAAGATAGTCAGTTTCAGGGGATACAGGTAATTTTCGGCAACTGGACTAGGAAGCACTGAGCGTAGATGATACTTATGCTGGTGTGAATCCCAATCAAAATTTGAGTTTGAGAAAACGTAGGGTATGGAGCGCCTTATGAGCTTAACGGTGGGTCTGGAAAGTTCGCCTGGACCGCTCACCATGAGAGTCGAGTTGCTGATGGGTGACTCGAGGAAATTTTTTTGCGTTATCATTTGTGCAGCCAGTGGTCATATTAATAAGCAGATTTTGAAGGCGCGGGTGTTCCCAACCTGTCAAACTGCCGACAAGAGGGGCTAGGTTTAAGTAAATGCGACAGGCGTTCCCCGCCTACCGGCAGTTTCGGCGAATCGGGGAGAATTGAACTAAAATGTGTTGACGATGCTTACCCGGGTATCGTTAGCACTCATTCTCCGAAATATTGTATGGGCGATCCCGGCCTGGGAAAGGCGCCAATTTGACCGGGGCTAGGGAATGCGCGTAAGTTGGCCTGAGTAGTGCCGTTGGGCATTTGCTTAGGTAACGAGGGTTCCCGGACTCACCGTGCGCACTTTCCCATCAGGGGGGAATTATCATCGGGTTGGCCATTGACTGCACATACGAAATCAGTTCATTTCGTTCCAGTTTTGTTGAATGTAGCATAAAATTGAAAAATCTCTCTGGTGTTTGTGGTTACTCGCCGAAGCTTATCCATTGCTAGGTTCGTATTGGCGTCCATACAGTTCGATCGATATTGTCCTTACTTCCCTTGCCAGTATAATTATCATCTATCGCCAGTGCTACCTGAATAATTCGATAAACCTTTATTTCACCTGTACCTTCAAAAATTGATCGTTTTCGGAAGCTTTTATTTCCAGCTAAGGTAGCTATGATTTTATTGAAGCATGAGGCAAGACGTTCCTCTGAGTCACTGACATAACATCTTTTCTTCTTAGAAATGGCTGAGCTGAAAGTGAGGTGCTCTTCAGAAATCAACTTCGTTCTAATTTTTGAAAAATTTTCCCTAATATCCTGGTGTGGATCCAGGTGATTGCTGAAAGACTTGGATTCCATGCTGTGCTGGAACAGTTGTTCTTTTTTGAGTTAAACTGCCAAAATACGTTACAAATTTTCTCTTTCTTTGATTTTTTTTTTGAGATCAGCTTTTGAAAGTCGTTTTTTATTCGTTAGTTGCCCTCACAGAATACGGTGGATATTTATTGACTAAAAAGCTCACCTGAATAGCTGATTAGTAACAGTTAACAAAACATTTGCGTTGCCATTGTTATTTTCATCATGTTCTGATGTTATGAGTTCAGTTATTTTCAACACGTTCTCCGATGATACGAGATTCTCTTTCTTAATCAGGAAAAACGGAATTTCTGTTATAACTGTAGGGCAGTTAGCGTCAAGGCGACGGTACCAAATGTGCTAGGAGTCAATGTAACTGAGTGAATAGCAGTTCATTATAATCGCCAGAATAACTGTGTTGAAATTATGATTAATAGTTGGAAATGGACTTTGCGCGAGACTTGGAAACGACGTATGACTATGCTTAGTCATGCTCATCGGCACCTCTAAGCCATATACCGAGAAGAATGACTTGCAAATCTGTAGAGGTACCTTGGCATTTGGTACAAGCATGCACTATTACCGTAGCGAATCTGATCGAGAAGCATAATTGTTAGTTGAAAATGACCTGGAGCAAGACTCGGAAACGACGATTGACTGTGATCAGTCATGCTCATGAGTGACTGTGAATGATACACCTGAAGGAATTCCTTGCGAATATGAAACATGGGAAGTGGTACAAACATGTGCTGTTACCGTAGCAAATCCAATCGATAAGCATAAGTTCATCAACGAAGATGATATAGTCGCTCAAACATTGAAATCAAACCATACTGTGTACATTGAATACAAGTGAACAACCCACAAAAATGGTGAGCAGCAAACATTAACATGAGTGAAAATTACCGAATATAGTTGAAAGTATTTGCAAACTGAGACTCTTAAAAGGACTATGGGGCATTTACCAATAAGGTGGCAGTACTGAAAGTACTGGAAATCAAAGTAATTGGATGAGTAGCAGTTCATTATAATTGCCAGAGTAGCAGTGTTGCTGTCATAATTATTAGTTAAAAACGATCTGAAGCAAGAATCGGAAACGACGATTGACTGTGATCAGTCATGTTCATGGGCGACTCTGAATCATACACCTGGAGGAATGCCTTGCGAATATGAAACATATCGTGGGAAGTGGTAGAAAGATGTGCTGTTACCGTAGCAAATCCAATCGATAAGCATAAGTTCATGAACGAAAGTGATACTAGTCATTCAAAAACTAAAATCAAACCATACTGTGTAAATTCAATACAAGTAAACAACCCCCGAAGAATGGCGAGCAACAAACATCATCATGAGTGAGAAACGCCGAATATAATTGAAAGTATTTGCAAACTGAGTCTCTTAAAAGGAAGTGCCATTTATTTTTGAAGCAAATTAAAACAGATGATGCAAATTTAAAAAACCAATTCGAATATATTTTTTGGAATCGTCTTCCGCAAAATGAAATAGAACTGTCACATTATTGAGAAAATCTTCTCGAAAATGAATTACCAGAAGAACCACTGTCGTGAAGAGATTTCTGAGGGATGATTTCAAATTATTGCATTTTACACGAAACGAATCTGGAAAGTCCATAGTGCTGATTGATTGGAATAGCTTGTGGGCTGGCTTACTAGAGCTCTGACAAATTGAGATCGTAAACGAAACGAACATACGGATGAGGAAAAAGGCTGTAATAAATGAGTCACTATTATTCGTTCGATGCCATCATCTGCTTGCTGCACTATCAAGAACATGAAAGAAAGAAAACTGAAAAATATTAGGAATGAGATTTTGAAAATCGAACAAACATTCTGTCATTATAGTAAAGTCAGCTGTCTCAAAATGGTACAGTGCATGAAAAAAGAATAAAACGGCGGGACACGATGCTCCTGTAATGGTCAAGATGGAAGATCATATCATGCAGATGACCGTTTACGTAATCTCTTGAATTGTTTGTATTTATATTCGTAAAAATTGGAGAATGCTGGCATATTCAGCTACAAGTAAGTGACACACAGCTAGAAATTGAAACAATTCACCGTGATCCGTTTTCCTTATCCTAAAATCTGCGTCAATTCACCACCTGGAGAGTGTGGTTTCTTCACCAGTGCAGTATCTTCCACGGTCAAAACCCTCATTTTTACCAAACCATCGTCGATGACCACTTTCAGTGCATGGTTCACTAATACATCAAAGTATTGTTCCCTACTGAAAATATAGATTTCAATGCTGACTGTCAGTTGACTCACCCATGGTTGTTTTGTACTTTATTCCA
>JAPYMA010003027.1:0-36665 GCA_035041965.1 Anisakis pegreffii
ATCTCTCCATCTCGCATTTATTTCGTTTTTCCATCGTGTCTCGCAGAGCCCTAATATATCGCATTTTATTTGTTTTTTCTCCTCCATCAGGTGGTTCAAACCCGTCCACCCTGACAATGACCTGCAGTTGTAGGTACATATGGCCAGGGTTATTCTTCGCATTGTTTTAGCCACAGATGACGCCACCCCGCTGGCTAGGCGGGCAGGCCTATTGCCCGTTACCCAGAGCGATCGGCAAACCGACCGCTTACACTCCTAACAATTTAGAATCAACAGTGTAGTGCATTCACTTTAATTTGAATAAACTCTCTTAAAAGAGGAGGTGTATTTTAGCGCTGCAGGATATTGAGTTGCTGGATTTTGCGCTGCAGGACATTGAGCTGCTGGATTTTGCGTTGTAAGACCTTGTTGAAGACATCTGATTCCGTTTTTGTTAATGGAATTGGGACGAAGGCATTCTAAACTTGTTTTTAGAGTGTCAATGTGATGGGTGATTGCCATCTACGCTTCTTTTCAGGTTGCAGTTTTGATTTGAGACTTTCATTTGAGATTTGAGACTTTGTTCTTATTATTGTATATCTTTATTGTTATTACTGTTATTATGAATGAAACATTTGCTGCGATCCTACAGACATCCACATGCAAAATTTACAACAAAAAAGCTGCTCAAGCAGCAGCTAAATGTTAATCTTATTTATTAGAAAAATAGTACGGTAGCAGAAGAGGGACAGACGTAGAGAATGACCGCCTACCCTCGAGGAACTGCTGTTCGGTGCTGTAGACTGGACCGGACCGCCCTTAGCGCTAGTTTTGCTGCTGCTGGCTCACAGTTGAAGATTGAGCTAATGGCTTACAGTTGAGTAGTGTGAAATGGCGCCGCGCATAATGAAGGCGCTGTGATTAGAGGAGATGGACGGATGACCTTTGACCTGTGAGCCTGATCGATGACGTCATTGTTGTAGCTCCCCTCCCGGACCCCGGACCCCCGAACTTCGCACCCCAACCCGCCTCGTTCATGTGGGGTTTATTTCAGCTTCTGACATATTGTGATGTGTTTGTATAGATATAATAAAATGTATAGATTGAAAATATGTATTGAAAATTCTGTGTATATTTCGGAAAAAATTCATGTTATTCCGATAAAAATCAAGAAATTTGTTGGAATTTCAGTTTAAATCAGGCTAAATGCTAGCGAGATGGCGTTTGGTTGGAGGCGCAGTGGTGATTTTGGTTTGGAGCGTTGCGGAATTGGTTTGCGGAACGGCGGGGCCGGTAAATGATTTCTTGAAAGACGACGAAATCGATGCGCTGCCGGGTGCGGAACGTCTGAAAATCAATTTCCGCCATTTCTCAGGATTTTTCAAAGTATCCGAGACGCATTTCTTACACTACTGGTGAGTTCGGTTCTGCAAAAAAAAGTTATCTCCGACCCGTCGTTACCTAACCTCATATATCCTCACCTAGCCACCTGACCTTCGACCTTTCAACTTTAGCTTTTGATCAGTGACCTGTGACCTTTGGCCTTCTTGAAGAGGGGGGGGGTGGTTACTCCTCTGGAAGAGCATTGGTATCGGATTGGATTTCAGGCTTTTGATTTCGCAATTCTGCGATTTCAGGTTTGTCGAATCGCAAGGAGATCCCCAGAAAGACCCTGTGATATTTTGGTTTAACGGCGGGCCAGGCTGTTCATCGTTGGATGGTCTGCTGCATGAGATGGGTCCATACCTGGTGAATGCAGACGGGAAAACACTTCGGGCGAATGAACACGCTTGGAATAAGGTATGATTATGATCAGGGCGTAGCACGTCATCCCAGGATTCCGGAATCGCGACTGACTTTTGAATTTTGACGTTAATCCCGATTCTGATCCCGGGATTGGGAAAATGCCCGGTCGAAATTTTCGGCAAACCCGGTAGAGGTTTTCATTTAAATGGTTTTTGCAGATGGCATCGGTGGTTTATATTGAGTCACCGGCTGGTGTCGGATTTTCATACGCGACAGACGGTAATATAACAACCAGTGATGATCAGGTAAATAAATGGTTGCCGAATGTCGGAATTTCAGCAGATATATAGATGCAAATGACGCTTTTTCTACTTTTTTCGAAGTTGTGTGGAACTGTGCAGCACCCGAATGTGTAGGTAGTGGATAGTGCGAGTGATAAGCTGATAAGCAGAAAAGTAGTACATTGAATTGAAATCGTTCCTGTCACTCTCGAATTGTGAACTGATCAAATCATACTTCTTATCTTTCGCTTATCAGTGCCAACCGTTTGTGATTACTTTCAAAACTTTTGAAAGGAAATATAAACGGTTCCGAAATGCGAGTAAATGTAACACGTCCACTGAAACAACGTAGGTCAGAAAATGATGTATGACACCCAGAATTCACACCGATTCGTGTTCTGTCGTTCTTCTGTGTTGAATCACAACAACGTGATCGTTGCAGGAACTTGGCGATAATTTTATGAATACTTTTACGCATTGTTTGTTAAGCAATCACAGACTTGTGACGGAATACGGCAATATTCAACTATATCGATAACGCAGTCACATGAATGAAGAACCAGTTTTTTTAGCCAAACAGATTCTGATTCGTTCACATCTCAATATTTCTGGTATTTTTGGTATTCTTTTGTAGACTTCTCTGGAGAATTATGAAGCAGTGAAAGCATTTTTCACGAAGTACCCATCGTTCAGAAACCACTCGACCTATATTATGGGTGAGAGTTACGGAGGCGTCTATGTGCCCACGTTGATAGCTCGAATTATCGATGGAATGAAAGAGTTCCAGATCAACTTGAAGGTTCCATTTTTTTGTTTTGTTGTCATTGTTTTTGTTGTTTTTGCTGTTGTTATTGTAATTTTTCGAGTGGTTACTGTATTGCTACTGTAACCACTATTGCTACTGTCAGTTTTGTTAAACCTGTTATTATCCGGACTATGATTCTTTTGGTGGTTACTGTATTTTATGGTGGTCACTATATTATTACTGTACATATGATCGATTACTATCATTGTAGGGAATGGCTGTGGGCAATGGCGAAGTGAACAAGGGTTTGAGAATTGATACGTCAGTACGGTACGCTTATGGCCATGGAATAGTCGACGAGAGAACATGGATCAAACTGCAGAATCAGTGCTGTCACGGCTGTATTGAAACCTGTGATTTGTCTCAAATGACCGGGCACTGTGCTGAACTGGTACTGTTTTTGCTACTGTATTATAGTACATGATTTTGTAAATCTATTGTACAAGATACTGTATGAGCTAGTACAATCAACAATACCAGTATTGTAAGCGAAAACAGTATCGGTACAAAATTATGATAAGAAATACCGATCAGCGCCAAATTGAAGATACGGTAGTAGAACTGTATGAGTTACGGTATTACGCTAAGTGAGAGTACAGTATGAGTTACTGTGCGAAATACCGTAACTGTACAGTATACGAGAGCGCTTCTGTGGGATTGATATGACGGTTTGTGGTGATTTCAAAGTAGTTTCAAGTCTTTTCAGATTGACGGTATCTTTCGAGTATTTTGGGATGGTGGTCTTAATCCATACGATCTGTATCGTGACTGTTATGTAAGCCCGCTGATTGTCGGCAGCAGGTCGTCAACGCTACAAAGAGGGCTCCTGCCACCAAAAGTCATGGTATCCGACAATGTCGAAACACATAAAGCGATGTTGCTGGCAGATGCTGGTGCTACCAATTACACTCGTCTACACAATATGACGAGCAAGAAGGTCAGTGACACAGTACAAAATTACTGAATGAAATGCTGTAACAATACAATGTAAGATACTGCAAGATGCACCGTAACAGCATAAATATAGGCATAAAAGCTGTAAGAATACAGTAGAATACCATAAAAATACAGTAACATTGTTTCAGTTCGGTCCTCCGATTGGTGATAGACCGTGTTTGAATGATTCAGATGTGTTGGTTTACATGAACAACGAAAAAGTTCGTGAGGCGTTGCACATACCGTCTAATCTTGGTAAATGGGAGATCTGCAGTGTTCCGGTTAGTGAAAATATTGAACAAATGCAATAATAATATTCAAGATGTAATATAGTAATATTTAGTTATACACTTTAAAGATAATGAAAAATAAGCCAGCCAGCCAAATTTTCAATTAGTTCAAAAAGGCGAATTCGCAACTTTCGTGCCACTACCCAAAAATCATTTGAATGGAATGTTGCAACTGTCTTCTTGTTTAGAAAAAATTGTGAAAGGGAGCCCTTGAGAGCACATCATCTAAATTTCAAATGGCAGTGATTCGGTCGAGATTTTTGGTCAGAGATTGTGAAATGTAGCCCTTGAGCAGGAATTGATTGGTTCTATCGTGAAATTCACGGCAATGATATTCTAGTTCCGGTTTGAGATAGATTTTGGGATACGTAAGACACTGAGGCAAGTTCGTATGCATTCGTGTGCAGCTGGGTTTAATTAGTAACAATCAACAACAATGAGGAAAAACACAAAGCAATAATTCGCAAGCACTTCAACAACAAATAAAAACAAAAGAATAACTTCACTCAATTCAAGTCAGCCAAACAACAACTCAAACCAAACACTGATAAATTCAACACCTAATACTACACTATTACGATTTTACAATATTCAAATGAAATGCACCAACCAGTTGCGGTCGTATTGTGAATCTGCGAACGGTTGATGACGATTTGTTGAGTGCACTCACGCGTAATGTTGTACGTTATATCTGATGATTTGTCGTTATAGAGTCGTAAATCGTTGGATAGTATAGTAGGATTTAATAGTTCCGAGGAATCTGTTAGAAGATATTAATGTCTCGTCTTCGTTAGAGGTATCTGAAATTATATTGAAAATAACTACTGAACAGATGAATTCCAAATGACTCAAATAGAGTGATACAATAGCACGCCAATTCCAATCTCAAGTCCGAGGTGATCTTTGCTTTCTGAATATTCAAAAAATATTCAACCCAAATTGTTATCATCTTCAGTTGACATCCAAATTTACGTGTCACCTCAAACATGGGTAATTGAACCAAGTTAGATTGATTATTCAAGAACGCAACTTAACAATGTCACTGACATTCGTAACCATCGCATACGCGAGCCTGACTATTAGAATACTAGATTCTAGTTGATGATAAGCTCGAGTGAAGAAGTCACATCCAATATGATGAATCGAAATTATGATTAATAGTGAAGACAACAATCAAGGACGATCAATTCACAACAAGTAGCTTCTGGAGGAATTATGAGGACGAATTATGAGGAAACAACTGTTGACAACAATTTTTGACGAATAACTACCGCATGCGATACATATTTAGTCATGACTGATAACTAATGACGCATTAAGGAGACAATTTGAGAGAATGGCGTTTTGCCAAATGCAGTAAGATGACTGTTCAAATATGTCACATAATGCCAGATGCAGCGCTGCTTCGCGATTTCCGCGATAGCTTCCCAGATCTTGGGCAGGTGAGTTTCACCGAGGATTCGGGTAAAAAATGTTGACCAAGACTTGAGCCTTAACACGAGAGCCTTTATTCGTCTTACGGTGTGGAACGTGGTACAAGTTATTTAAAAGCTTGAGGTTCCCAACCTCTCCCACCTAAAGGATTCTGTGATAAGACCCTCTCACGCGAAGAAACTTCGAAAATTTTTTTATCAGAAACAATACGAAAAGACCCCCAAAATTCAAAGTTTTCGATTTCAGGTCACGCTAGCTTATCAGAAACAATACGATGACATGACGAAGTTCATCCAGAAAATCATCAAGGCCAATGTGGCAGTGATGCTGTATTATGGGGATACGGATGTGTCTTGCAATTTCTTGATGGGTCAAAAATTTGCGGCTAACCTGAAATTGAAGGTACCACTGAAATAATTTTCAAAAATTCAAGAAGCCTCTGATTAGAATGATCTATAAACATTGACCTCGGGTGACGTTTGACAACAGTATGACCTTTAACCTCTGATAAAACTGAACATTTGGAAAATTTTTAGCGAAAACTGGACAGAACGCCGTATAAGTTCGAGCATCAGATCGCCGGCTTCAAGACTCTGTACGAGGGTCTAACATTCTTGACAGTTCGAGGTGCTGGACATTTCGCACCCAAATGTCATGCACCCCAAATGTACTATGTGATACAGCAATTCATTCTGAATCAGTCGATCTGAAACATGACAAATTTGAAATTGTATTTGATCTGATCTGATGTGTAATTTGTTTTTGTGGTTGTTCACTGGTTGATCGGAAAAATGGCAAAAAATTGTTCCATTTTTCCTCTTTTTCTGGTATTTCTATCTCCACTTCTCTTATTTTCCTGTACTCTATTACTATTTTTCATTTTCATTTTGCCATTTCTTCAACTCTCTGTTTTGAGGATGTCAATGTGTTCTTTTTAAACCGTATTCGCGCTGGTCGGTGGAGTCACCTTCTTTGGAGCTATTTATGTGAGAGAAGAAGACTGGTAGATTGAATTGTTGTTATATGTTATTATTGTTTTTGTTATATTATTATTCATTATTGTTATCAGTATCTTTGTAATTTGATTAAGATGAATCGTATTAACGGGCTACTCTATTCATATTAACCCCGTGGATGGTATTGCTTCGCTGTCTTGTTGTGTCTACTCAGTGATGTTTTATGCGTTGTTTCAGAATCTGTCTAATAATGCCTCGTCATCATGTTTTCCTGGTTTTTTCATTGTTTTCGTCCCGGTCTGTAGCATATTCTTTGTATTTTCATCTACTTTTTTATCTGTGTTACCTCCTGTTTTTGCCTGATAATATAATATAAGATTCGGGTAAGAAACGTTGACCAAGGCTTGAGCCTTAAGACGACAGCCTTTATTCGTCTTGCGATGTGGGACGTGGTGATGTTTTTTAGTTCGGCATGATGATGTAATTGTGCAAATTTTAATGAGAAAATGGTGTAATTGCACAAATTTTAATGAGACAATGAAAAATTTTTCGTAAAAGTCACATTAATGATGAATAAAGTTACAATTAGAGGAATTTGAATGAGAGCGAATGGGTCGCTCAGCTGAAGTGAATCAAAACGACTTACGATTAATTCTGTGAATACAGCTGATAAAATTGAACTTTCAATGAGACTTCAAGACTTCAATAGATATTTTATGAAATGATTACGTATATAAGTGAATCTATCATCAATGTCTATGATCAACAACATCCACATCTGCTCATGATCCATACAAACAAATGCGCATGACATGATCCATTTGCTATGTTACGTTATGCAAATGTTATTTTCAGTTTTGGAAATTTTCGTATGAGTAACCATTTGATCCCACATCCCTATAATCTTCATTCATATTCTGTTGTAAAAGTTTTTTATGGAATGTTCATTTCCGATTCATGTGTTGCACTCTGTGCTGCTTGCAAGTTCTTTACAGTCCTATTTGATTCAGATAATACGGCTGACTTGTCTTGATCCTCGTTTCTATTTATGCTCGAGATGTCAGGCTAATATCCAGAGATGAGCAGTAGCACGTTTTTCCACTATTCCGCTACATCATGGTTTCTCAACCTGGGGTCCACGCACCCCCTGGGGGTCAGAGACGGCATGCCAGAGGGTTCGAGAGATGGTGGGGTGGGAGGAGTGCGAGAGTGGGTGCGATGAGAGGGGGTGAATGAGGAGTGCTGGAAGGTGTGCGAGGCGAGATAAGGGGTACGAAGACACCTTAAAATTTTCTAGGAGGTCCACGGAGCAAAAAAGGTTGAGAACCACTGCGCTACATTTCTTAGGCTGATATCGAGGTCTACCTTATTTTTTAAAACCGTTGTCAATAATTATCATAATATTTCTGTATTTTTTGCCGATGGCTATGGGCGATCGGCAAAATGTTTGTTGTAGTTAGGATTGTTTACTGGATTGGTAATCGGCTGCGTTTAATCATGTACGGCGAATAATTGATTGCTCAGTTGGTGAGTAGTTTTGCTCGGTTGGCCTGTCCACGTAGCCACCGGAGTGGCGTCAACTGAGGCTAAATCAATGCGAAGAGAAACTTATTGTTGCCAGTAACGTCACAAACGTTTGATAGCCTGAACAACCTAATAATGTTGTTGTATTTCGAAATACTCTATGCAAGAAATATGTTTGTATCATAAATCATTCCTATTTCTATCGATATCGAAGAGTCTTCTATCCACAACAATCAACAACCAGATTGCATGTGAAGGGTCCTGGTGGGGTAATAAACTGTCATGTCACAAAACTATTAAAATAATGAACGAGTGGAAGATTTTCAAAGATATTGACATGTGCGAGACAAGCTCATGAAGTATTGGTCAGCCAATTGTTGAGGAATCAGTTGCGGTTCCAATTGAATGTTTTCTTTTCCATACGTTCTAAACTTTAGAAGCAGTCGGCTGGTTCAAGCTACCGGCGAAAATTTGCGCAAAGAAAAATTAAGTGGTCTGGGACGAATTAATTGATTTCTCATACATTGCAATTTCGTGCATTTTCATGCATTACGTGAAAGAAGGCATCGCGACTGAAATCGAATGCGATCATTTTCAAACAGAGACGTCTGCATGCTTGCAAATATACGAATCAGAATTGCTTTCAAGGAAAAATTATTGATTACCGTCTATTAATTTTGAGAATTCCCAACGAGGTTTGGATGTTTACTCAACAGAGCGTGATGGCTTCGGTACATTCTTCAAATTAATATGAGATACAAATTGTATGCTCTGCAAATCATGATATTGAATCATCGAATACCGATTCAATAATTTTAGAATACAATTCGATTGCTGAAAACACGTCCATATATGGCAGACATTGCCATGCACACAATTGGTGGATTAATACATGCAAAACAATGATAGGAATTATGATCCATTTCTAATAGTGCAAATCGAAACGAAAGCGTTGGCACCGAATTGACATCAGTTGACATAAATTAGTTTATTCGACAGCACCCATAAAATAACAATTTGCAGACTGCTGGCGATTCTGAACCATCGCAGGAAAGTGTTCAGTATCATTATCGACACCAGTTTAATATCAGCAAAACCTCACTTGGAAGCAGAGTTGAAACAATAAAAAAGAGACTGATCCATCAATGAAAGTCGATAATGACTTTTGGGATTCATGACAGATCTACCTGCCTTTCATTCAAACGCTATCTAACATAACGTCAACGATTCGGTCTTGTAGTTTTTTATCGTTTGGTGTGTTTCATATTTTATTTTTTTCCAAAGATGGGCAGCAACGCGCCACATAGCAGCATTTTATGGCGATAGCTTCCGAATTATTTTTTTGCGAACGACAGCGCTTCAACGGATTATTTCCGCTATGTTTTGCTATCCATTCGTCTTCAAGTGAATGTACATTCCTCGCATCACCAAGGTATGTAAATATAAATTCACGCTATAACATTGCACTAAATTCGAATGTGTCATACTCTTTCGAACGGTTAGAAGTTGAGTATTCAATCATACCTCAACTGTTTGATATGAGTGCACCACTAGCATTCCGTCTGAGTTTAATAAGCTACGTGGCTTCGAATAAGTTGAGTTGCAGTGCTATGATGCTTTCTTCTCTTTTGTTCTCGCTGTGAGAGGACGTGATTAGGGTTTGTAAAATCCCGACGATTTTTCAATCCCGGGATCGGGATTTAATCCCGGGATCGAGTTTTGATCCCGGGATAATCCCGGGATTGAACAATTATTGAAATATCGATGCGGGACATGTTTAAACACCTTTTTTCGAACCATTATTTCAAAATTCAAATGATATAATTCATGTTTCAGAAATTTCAGAAATTTTTCATGTTTCAGAAAAAAAATTTCAGAAAAAAATTTTCCGTTTCAGAAATTTCGATCTTTTACGGAAGAAATGCACCGCATGAATTATATCATTTGAATTTTGAAATAATTAAAAGTTTATCCATAAAGGTTAAAAAAACATCCGCAATGTATTTTCACCGAACCATCAAGCACTTACATATTTGATAACTGCGATCAAAAATCATGCAAATGTACTTGATATTCAAGCTTAAGATCCTTTTGAATGGAACAACTTTGCTCACTTCGGCAATGAACTCTCACTATGAGTGAACTCAGTGAAAATTTATGTACCTTTTCATCGGATGAAAACGTTTCCAAATAGCGAAGTAAAAAGACTTGCAGTCTTTGGAACATGAAGTTGAATTAACAGACGGAATATTGAAGCCGAACAAATCTTGTGGGATGGAAGAACTCAAAATTTCATTGAACTTTGTTGTTCTTGGTTTTTATTAGAAAATGTGATTATTTCTGCTAGTGTACTTAGAAAGCATCCAGATGAGCGTGATATAAACCAATGAAGAGCAGAATAATCAGTTGAATATTCAATGAAATGTTACGTAAAATTTCATCGAGCTGTCGTTGATCATGTCATTCGTCCAAATTGCATCTATTTCCTTAGCTGTTCATCAATGATAGAGGGCAAACAGCAAAAATGACTGCATATGAATGAGATGGGAATGATTAAGGCTTGCTTCAAGATGAACATACTATCAAAATTCACGCAAATTGACCTGTTTTATCAAATCCCGAAATCCCGGGATTTTTCAAAACTGAAATCCCGGGATCGGGATCAGAACTGTAATCTCGTGATCCCAGGATCCCGTGCAAACCCTAGACGTGATTGATGTTTATCTGTTATCGTTTCTTCTGGATCTAACAGCAAAAATCAATTTGATGGTAGTTGATTTATGAAATTGAATATGGTTTGGAAATTGTTGGAGAACTTATCATTATCTGCAAACACGAAGCGTACTGAATTTGGAATAAGGCGACTTTTGTAAGGATAAGAAAATGAAGAGAACCTTGAGGAACACCACTGCTAATGTATTCTGACGAACTGGATGAACCAGTAATTTGGAGTGATTGAAAACGGTCCCTAGGAAAGTCACGGATTCAATTGGTCAAACAACCTCGTGTGCCAATATGCTTGTAATTTTAAGTTTTTTTGGGTATGGACACCGAATCAAACGCTTTTTTAGAATCGAAATATGTAATGTTGACGTAGCCTGACGGGCCTCTTCCTCAAATTCTGTCGACTGTGCTTCTGAGAGCAATGAGCTTGCACTGAACGTGCAAATTCATACGACGACTGTATCTGAACTCATGCACCGGGCCACAGGCTGCTGGTGAGTGGGAAAATTGCAATTGATCAACTTCCCAACCCAGTCGTCCAGTCGCTACACGACCGCTCACCGCCAATGACTGACGAACTATTATACTAACCTCGAAGGTTTGGGCCTACTCTCACGCCTCGGCCCGAAGGGTGCTGGTGCATAGGAAAATTGCAATGGGTCATTTTTCCAGAGCAATCGGCAACCGACCGTTCACTGCGACTGATCGACAACTAAAATCCCTCTGCTAATATGTACTGAATTCGTTTATGCGTAAGAATTATCTTTTCGGAAACTGTGTACGGAAAGGTTTTAAATTCTGAATTCTTCATACTACATTACAGTGTAAGATTCATTTTAAGTAGCATATTGTCAGTGATTAAGTGATAATAAATGCCCCAAAGTGCATCTTTCCCCAGAATCTCAACAGAAAACCATCACTAAGGAATTTTTACTTCATAAAGGACATAATCTTAAAACATATTATCGAATCATACAGCCAATGAAAGAAAATGAAAGGAATGTAAACGAAACGTTTGAGCAACAGTGATAAACAAAGAAATCTGTTTTAAATACAAATTGAAATAAATCCATCGGAGAATGAACCAAAATTCTCTCATCGATAGAGAATACTTATTGTTACAAATTTTAATCGCAGCAATTCCAGAAGCTATCTACTCCACTTTCAGCTTCACTTCACGCAATAACACCCATCGGTTGATCTTCAATACCGCAAGCGTTTATACCACGCGCAAAATACATGTAACCTTGCTGGATACCATATGACTGAAATGAGTCTTTTCAGAAACTGTATCTCAACTTAAAATTTCAACCAACAATAAGTTGATAAACCAACCTGTCCCCAACTATTCTTGATAATCCAATACTTCTCGTTTGTTTCGTTCCAAGTGCCGTAACCCATAATGTTTAGAGCATGCAGACCAATGATCTTATTTTCACATTCCCATTGATCAGGTGTGTACACCCCACCTTTGTATTGTTTGATATCAGCCGTGGCATTGATCACTGAAATTTTAAGCAAGTTAGTCAATCAACGACCAAATTATATATCTCCATCATGAACTTTAAATCATTCTAATTGTAACTTGACAGTAAACGACCATCTCAATGATACTCACAGCAAATATTCAAACAAATGAAAAACCATTTGAAGAAACTTCTTTGAAATGTTATTAACAAAAATCGAGAGAAAGCGAGTTCTACGGCTTCTTGATCAGTATCACTTTGAAGGTTGATCGATACGAGTGATCAGTGTAGTGATAATCGGGCTATTAAATTTCAATTCACTCTCAACTTCTTCGAAAAGAGGAAAGTGATGCCCAAAAGGATCTCGATACCGACCAACATTAACAGGTCCGAAATGAAGTAACCAGTCAATAATCGACGTTTCATCCGGATGTACGAACACAGCTGATTTAATGGTGGTTGTTGCGCCGTGAAGGTAGCATGTATCTTGTCGATGTGCTACGTAAGGATAGTCATACTCGGTCATTAAACCGTTATCATAGATATACCTGTTAAAGCGAGGTGTATTACATAAAGGCTGAATGGGTCAGTACTGGATGAAATAATCTTGTTAATGCAGTATATAGAAAGCAACTGGTTTATCCCAAGTGAAGGTACAACACAGGTCACACCGTGTTCTATAAGATATTCACGATGAAATGACGTTATAAACATATACACGATTGTAAATCAAGAATCAAAGCAAATCAAAATCATCAAAAAATAAACCAACAATCGAATAATCTATCAAAGAAACGAACTGTAATGCCGTATCGACATGTCCCCCATTACACGCATTGTCCACCAAATCACAATCCAGCAATTGTTGTTCTGATAAACTTCTCAGTTCTCGATTATTAATCGCATATGAAGTCTCGACTGTCGCTACTGTAGCAAAAGCCCAACACGAACCACATTTCACTAAAAATTAAATCAAAAGCCTAAAAATCAAAAGCTTACTAAATTATCTACGGGTCCAAACGGGTTGAGGAAGTTAGAATGGTTTTAATATCAGCCATTTCAGAAAGCAAATGATCAAGTTGAAATATCCACTTGATCATGGCTTCTCTCTTAAGTGGAGATTCTTCCGCTCATTTCCGTTCAATTTTATTTGCCAGTACAATCCATATTTTCGATAAATCAGATATCTCGAAACCTTTCCTGAACACGACTTACGTTGTGATTTAACGGGTGTAACAACGCCATATTTACGCCAATCGAACTCATCAGGTACTTCTTCTTTTTGGAACGGTGCACTTGCATTGCGATATTGGAACATCGACTTAGATTGTGAGTCGTTGTTGAGACGGCGGATATCGTTTAAGACTTCTTTTTGCATCAAAAGCTGAAATAACCACACAATCCTGAACCGTGGAGGTGCAGTGGCCATTGACTAGTCATCAGTGAGATCACCTCTAGAAGCAAGATTAACAGGATCTAATCCAGATCTTACTCTCAGAATCTGGTGTTTTTTTAAACTTCTACAGGTCAAAAAGTTTTCAACACGCATAATCTTGTGAAGTTGTACGCCGTTTTTTTGCCGATTCTACGCCGTTTCGCAGAGTGTCCTCAGATGAGTATAATTTCCATATGCAAACAAAATCGATCGAAACCAGCCTCCTTGAATTCGTCGTCACTCCAATCCGAGAAGATCGTATCACCGAAACGAGCGCTCAACTGCGCATTTCTCTCATTGAGACGATCCGCTGCATTTGTATTTTTAAGATATATCTCGAATCGATTCAACACCTCAACGCCACCACCATAATCGCGTTCATATCTAGCACAAACAGACAAACCATCAGCATGACCAGTGATAAATCAGAGCTGATCAGTTGCAAAGATCGACTGAGCATAAGTGATATGATGAGATTTCAACTGATATTGTGCTATAAGACGATACACCTTAGAGCACACTAACTTGGAAGTGCCCTACCAATCACATTCACTCTATCCTCGATCATGCCACTTCCCCAATAAATTCACTCCGAACAAATTGTTTTAGGTAACGTCTAATGAAGAATGTGGCAAAATTCAGTGAATATAATCAATTCAGAGTGCACAGAATTTCGAACATAAATAATGGTAATAACCAATCATAATTAGTGAAGAACCAATGTTGAATATCGCACTTTTTCATGAAACGTTTGAAGCGATCCAAATAGATCGCCAATTCAGGTGCGCCATCTTCTTCCGGTTCTTGCTGCAAGGTAATCACACTGAGATGAGTTCTGTGCACATGAACGACTATTCTCAAATTGTTTCTTCATAATACCTACACTTTGAGAAATTAACAACTCTTGTTGATTATCAGCACACAACGATATGTGGCTGCTAATGAGATCCGAGTTGTTTCAAAATGATATAGTAATCAATTTTAACTCGTAACTAATATCTATCTAAACCTCCGTCCACATCCAAGAGAAGGCATTTCGAACTGCTGAATGCGCATGAGGATGAGATCGAACTGATGAAGCAGTGTAAATGAAGTAGGCAGTATAAATAAGCGATATGCCGAGCAGTAATCCGATAATGACAGCTGAACATCTCCACAATCGGTTATATCTGAAGAAGGCGATTTGGTTGCTGATTTTTGAGAATGTTCATGAAGAATTTCAGGGAGAAACTTCATAGATTACCACTCATAATCATGTCGAATGACAGCATGACTAATCACTCATTGATGGCTAAATGTTAGCGGGTTGTCTAATTGCTATGACGGTAGATCAGGTGTTTTGCGAGTAAAAGGTAGATGCTTTTTATCACGTTCAGAGATCCGCTTTTCGCTTTTGCTGCCATCGAACAAATAAATGAATTTCAGTTTGAAACTTCCGCCTGAATCTGATTCGGTTGCTATGTAATTAGAGAGATGCACCTTTTTCGCTTTGGATCAAAGTAGAAGAAGTCCTCCTCTTCATCGTTCATATCCATTTGATCGGTGAATAATGACGTTGTGGAAAGAGACATATTCTGCGATAAGATACCTACAGATTGCATTCTTTTGAGTCTTTATGCTAACAATAAGAAGTTCGCAGACCATAAACTAAGTATCGGCATGAGTAGATTACGAACTTTTAAACATGTTGTTAGCCATATGCAAGTTAACAAGGTTGTAATATGGAATAAAAAACCAGAAAATTTACTACTAATAATATTCGAGATGCGATAATAAAAATAATTCACATACTAGTTCAAATAGCATTTGATTCAAACAGCAACTGAATCATTTTTACTATCATCATTTTGAGCATTATTTGAATCAGTAAACTGAATCAAAATGGAAGAAAAGTCGTAATCATTATGAATTGATATCAGCATATTATATTAGAGACTGTCGAGAAGAGTGACGAACCAACAATCTGATTCAACCAATCATTCATAAACTGTTGGTAAGCGAATCTTAAGAATGCGGGACGAGGTGTGTCTTCCTGCTTTCATGCTCTTTATTAGTGTCTTGAAAAGCATCATTACGCATATTATCATCATATCATTCGTTTTTATCAATGCATTGTAACATTTACGATCGATATGGAACTATGCAGTAGTATATGTAAACTCGAGAAAGAAATATATCTTATCACGGGACGTATGAATTACATTTGAAAAAGCATACGGTCGGATGTAAATTTTACAACATAACATACTAATCATTGTCTGCCTATGCGTTTCACGTGAATTAAATTGATTATGGACTCACCACCATAATTTGAGACCGTATGAGAATCTCTCTGTTCATATTATACCTTTGATGCAAACGTGACTCTCAAAGTTTTTAATACTTCCTCTTGTGGAAAAATCATTTGTTGAATGAACTCCAATGAGGGTTCAAACCGGAATCAAGCTCATTATGCAATGATCTCGTTCTATATTCTCATCAAATTCAGTCTTTTTTGTCGTTTTCATTCTTCACTCCTCTCCGCCTCATAGCATATGGAAAAGCGACAAAAAGTATATTTGCAACATA
The DNA here is from genome assembly GCA_035041965.1 of Anisakis pegreffii. Taxonomy (NCBI): domain Eukaryota; kingdom Metazoa; phylum Nematoda; class Chromadorea; order Rhabditida; family Anisakidae; genus Anisakis; species Anisakis pegreffii. The sequence continues at coordinate 16,145 of JAPYMA010003027.1, forward strand.
ACAATGACATGAATTTTTATTCGGCCATACCATATGCATGAACTATGAACTGAATTTCAGTTTTCAAAAAAGCGGATTTGTCCTTTCAAAATAAATTTATAGCAAATCTTCAGAGGGTTCACATCAATTGATAACATGTCTTAATAACGTTATTTTGCAAATTTCTTCTGTGTTCGTTTCAAATTAATTGTAAACATGTTTGTATGAACAGTTCTGGAGGAAAAGTCATTCGATTTTGTGCCAGTCAAATACAAGTGGATCTGGGCGAGAAGAAATCTCTAGGACCATGTGGATAAAGCGACTCCATTTAATGACATGACTGTGATTTTGCACCTCCTTCTTCTGGTTAACATTATGCTCGTTTTTAATCGGAAACCCCAGGACTTGCACTGACTGCTCGATATAAAGATTTACAAGGTGGCAAAACAGCAGTAGTTTGGTTAAACTGCATTAAAAACGACTCTTCATTATATTACTTTATCAAGGACCGTACTCAAACGACCTTTACCCGATGGCGTAGCTACGACTTTCTTCGAGGAGGGGGGCAATCAGCTTATCAGCTTCATGATAATTCATGCATGTCCACCACATAGATGATGCCTAATAGCTTCAACTTCCTTATAGCTTAACAGTGTCACATCTGGTCATTGTGTTCAGATGATTTGCATTCTCAATTATTATCAGCTTCGCGACAATCCGTTGTTTAGATTGGCGGGATCACGACTCCTAGTTATATACTTTTTTGCGACCATAGTTTTCAGTTCTTTGCATCGATCCCCAAATGAAAATCCCACACCAACCAATATGATCATTACCTAGTGACCTGTCTTCGTCCTCCATGAGAACGCACGTCTACTGAGTTCCATGTTTCTCTATGCTGCGCAAACCTTCTCCAGCGATGAACATGATCATATTAATATTAAATGCTTTTAAAGAGTTCAGAGCACCTTTACCCTCATACCTCTCTTAATTCTTAGCAAAGATAACCTCAGCTCATCGATATTTCTCGACTTCACATTTCATCTCATTTCTTTTATGCTTACTGCACTCCTCGAATTCAGCTGAAATTCCTATCGATCAACCCAAACCCTTTCCTTGTCGTGTTGCAAATCAATAACTTTCGAAGGAAGTTCCATGTTATGAAAAATAAAGTGTAGTTCTTTCAAAAAAGGTATTCCAGAGACCAGAACATTTTATTTCTCAATATCAACATGTGAATCTGAATCAAATGTTCGAAACTGAAAAATCCTCTAAGAACATAAAAGACCGTAAGCGATACAATGGAACAGAATGAAATCAAAACACGTAATGAACAATAGTTCCAATTATTGGTACAACACATGACTTAATCAATACAAAAATACACCAGTAGAAATAAATGACCATAGTAAATTACACCGATGGAGATGAAAAATACGAACGTTGTGATAATGCAGTCTATTCGATGCGAAGTGATTTCAGAAGAGAATATTCAAAAACAAACAAAAAAGATGATCTCATCTGGGCTTGGGGTTCACGTTACTATCAGCTGTCAACCTCACATGATGATTGCAATCAAAAGCTGATGTAATATCCGCATCACGTTGAGCCAATAATAATACCAATATATCATTTACTTTTGGCAGCTGATATAGCCGCCACGACCAGTCCTCCGACAACCATCAAACCTCCGCCGATTATTGCCATTCCCAGAATCCCATCTGAAATTTTATAATGATGAAAATAACATCGATGATAACAACAATAAGAACAGCAAGCTCTTCAATATAGATATAAATTGCGCACCATTTCGCATTCTTTTTTGAATAAGTTCCTTCAGCTCGATTGCTTGACGATTATGCGATTCGGCACTCAGCAATATGTCGATATAAGCCAGTGCACGATCATATTGCTTAAATTTCATTTCATGAATCCAACCAACTCACAATCATTCCAAATTTCAACAAATCCATCAAATACACCGAACAACGACTTATTTCACAAGTGAATCGAGAAAGGCCATGCGCAAACACGATTAGCTTAGTGCTTTGCATTCAATTTTATTCGAATCATAAACGAAAATGAAATAATTAAGACCTTAAGACGAGTATGTGCAATGGCCAGATAGTAGATGTAATCTCGTTTTGAAACGTCCTCTGTATCGCGTCTCATCAAATCTGTTCATAATTATTATTACGATAGCTATCATTATCACCATTACCACAACAAACACTAAAAATATACATTAAACCAGTGGTTCTCAACCGTTTTTCCTTCCCACAACGCTAAGAAATTTTCAGGATTCCTACAACAATATTCAAAATATCCTCGCACCCCTCCCAACATCCATTATTTATCTCTTTCCACTGCAGTGAGTGTCTATAGTGTTGATGAATGCATACCATTAGAGTACATTCTGGCCTTTTCCAAAATATATACGTTAAAATCCATCCTCGCCTACTTAATGTACAATAATGAGATCTTACTCCGCACCCCTTGGATGCCATCTCCCACCACTTGGGAGCGTAAGCAACCTCAGCTGAAGTATTAGAATTGCATTAGATGAACAATCAACTGTACAAAACGGATTCTAAACGCAACCAGCTCTCCAACAATCAATAATGACAGTTCAATCCTAACCCTCAAGAAGCTGAATACCCCTCTTGACGTCTTCTTTATTCGATTTGATCAATGCGTGAGCATATGAGAAGACTACCATAGCACTTGGACTACCACGAGTCGTTTGGTCAATATAGACCTTAGCGAACCTCTGAAAACATGCTTATAATAGCAGTACTGATAATAATCGCATTATTGATAATAATCATTATAACATGAATAAAAATCATGAATTATTCATAACACCTAATCGAATCATATCACCAACACCAAAAAATTGCTAAAAGAAAAACAATCATTAGTATCATTATTTCAAGAAGAGCATTTCCTTCTCATACTCGAATCACATATGAACACAGTTCCATAAACGTTCATCTCGTGATAAGTTTGATATAATTTAATTACATCAACAAACCATAAGATCGGCCTGATCAATCACTTCATCAACAATAGTACCGATATCCATGGTTTGTTGGCTATTTCCTCTACCACTTGTCGATGCGCGATCAAACCTGGCTTAAGAACTAAAATGTTACGAATTAATAAAGCGATGGATTATACAGCAAAAAGTTTCTGAAGACGTTCATCACAATACTCGATATATTACGGATCAGATTTAACTCTAAATGTGAAAACATCCTCAGCATCCACATAAACAAACACACAAAATGACTCATAACGTAAGGTACTCGAAGGTAAAGAGGACTGAGATCAATCTATGGCACATACTTTAAACATCGGGCTGCTTCGAGATGGTTTTAAAAAAATCTTTTGGAATAGTATGACTAATGGATCTGGTAACATAAGCAAAACTGCACTTTTGAAGTGATCAAAACCGTTGGGTGACGGATACTTAGCTCCCTGACAAGTAGCACCCTTCCAACGTCGTTTTCAGCTATTCAACGCCCCAAACTTCGTTTCGGTTCGATTTTGAGCAATGCGAACGCATGTTTACCATTGTGTGAGCGTATCATGGAAACGCGTAGTACGCGGCACATTTGGGCCTACCAGAGACACTATGGGTAGCGTTCTTCAACACCACATCCCTTAGTTTTTATCAGCTACTAATATGAGCTATAATTATTAATAAACGAACGGAAATTCGGCTGTCGCCGTTCGGTAGTTGCGGGAATGCGGATGCCCGATTATGAATGACTTTTACGCTATCATCCTTCAATTGCGGAGCTATCGATGTCCCTGAATGCGTATACGTGATGTCATCGTTGCCTCAGCAAGATGACTCCAGCACACGAAAGCGAAAGAGGAAAATGCCTCGGTATCCCCAGATGAAATTCTTCGACGCTGATTATGAAAGGCCAAAAGTGAGAACAGGATGATATGCGGATACCGCTGGAATTCGATGTTAACATCGAAGCAACGCAACAGTCTGAAAATGTGAGTTCTCCATATCGATTTTTATCGGCAGCAAGTCCTATCGCATTCTGTATGAAGGATTTCGTCGTGAATTTGAGGTCCTTCGGCTACCGTACATAAAATTCGTCGCCGTTAGTGCGAGGATTGTCAAAGTAAAAGCGGCATTTCGGTGGTTTGTGTGTAATCGCGAACATACACAACGGGTTATTTCACTGAGCAAGTGATAAGTAGATTCCTTATGTTGATGTACGCGATCGATTACTTTCGATTCTCTTGGTATATTTTCTCGCAGGATGCGTACAGATCAACAGTATACGAATACAGTATGAACTGGTGTTGGGTCGGTGACCACCGAAAATCGGTCAATAATCACCGACGGTTTTGCGTTGGTCCCCGACCGTCGGTGAATACCCAGTTGCGGTAATTACCGACCCGTCGGTGACTACCGACCGCAACCGACAAGGCTTGCTCGGTCGGTGACCGTGGCAAACCGCCCCGCAGTTGCAACCGAACCGCAACCGACCGATGCTGAAAATTAGGCGGTCGGTGAATACCGAGTTGCGGTAATCACCGACATGGCTCTCGGTCGGTGACCATCGACAAAAATATTTCGGTTCCCAACACTAGTATAAACAGGATGTGAAATACACGCACAATCAACAGCTACAGAAGCATAAACAAGTGTGAGCAAATAGACACACAAATATCCACGCAAATACAGAAATATCAAGCATAGAAATGGTTTCTGTGCGCATTTGAACAGGATTGTCAACGTTGTTTTTTTTGTTGTTTTCTTTGCTTGTTCGCTTTCTTTTCGCCCTGAGCTTCACTGGTGAGGGGGAGTGATCCTCATCCCCTTCTCGTTCATTCCAGTGTTCAGTTGAATACCGTTTCGGCTCTGTTCGCCGGTCCACCAGATGGTGATGAACTGTCCATCCGGCTAGTTCATCACCATCTGGTGGACCATGCCCAGCCTCGAGGGGTTCGTCCGCCGTCTCTTCAGAGGTGGTAGGCGGTCTCCTGGTGGGCGATGAACTACCCGAGAGTGTGAATAAGGCTGATGAGCAGGCCGAAGTGGGAGACTTTAGTGCGGCTCCGAAAGAGAATTTTTGGGTGTGCTTCTCTTCTCATTAGTACCGCGTCATGTTGTATCAACTGTTACAGTATTGATTGCGTCGATATTGTCATTTCACATGTTTTTTCTTGCCACCATTCAATCTATCGTAAAATGATCCACAATTCCCAATATTCCTAACATGAGTTATTGTCAACCTCGTTGGAATCGGCTGCATCTTTACCTGTTGGGGACTCGAAGAGGTGGTTATTTGTTGTCGTCATTTTTTGATAAGTGGATTCCATTTGAATGAGGTTTGACGTTTTTGATGAATTCCGAAATTTTGCCGAATTTTCGACGGTTTTTCCGAACAAACAACAGCGCGGTTGCGAATGTTGAAGAGCGATTCGAAAGTAGCGATGAACGATGACAATTAGCAGACTGATTTTGGTGAGTAGCGTTTCAGCCGAAACTATTGCTGCTTTTGTGATTAACCGTACCTTTAGCAAAAGATCTTCGCTACTTCTTTGTCAGCGGTGCTATTAGCAGGTTATTTTCAGCGCAACAAAAAAAATTTTTTGTATATTATTAATTACCGAAGCTACTTTTTTCAGTAGTGCGGTAATCACTACACGTCAACAGCAAGCACAAACTTCGAAGAAATATTTATTCATAACAGAAGGTGATTAAACAGCCGATAATATAAAACTAATCTATAGTAATTTATCAGAGAGATGAGTTGCAAAGAGTGTTTAGAGAAGCTGATAAGAAGGTGATTGATTAGATCGCTATCGGAGGGTTGCGGATCAGTTGTTACCGCTCTTTTGATGTTCGTTCTGGAGTTCTTGATTTGCTCTTGGTTTCGCAGTTGCTGTTGTTGTTGGTTTCGGTGTTGATCGAGTTGGCTGCGGCGTGCATATCGCTTTGTTCACCTGAGAGGATAACTGGTGATTACAATTAATAAAATCTATTTTTTAAATTGTTAATCCACGCATGATTGCGATGACATCTTTGGAGAACAAGAATGTTTGCCTCAGGCTCATTATTATAACATTCCTATTTATTGAATGTCTATTAATGAGATGACCGGGTTTGTAAACTCCATATTGCAAATTTTGTAGAATGCTCGCGGTTTTGATTCAGAACAAACCCGCAATAATAACGCAGTTTTACCACTCTGGCTGATTCTTGATGATTTCCTACCTCGTGAACGGCAGATTCATCGAATTGAGACACATGCAGCACTTCAGTACTGAGTTTCTCGAACAACTGCGCATTTGCAGATCCAGGAGCAACAATGATGAATCGATCACCATTCTTTGCGAGATCACTTGCCAGCGGAACCGCTGCTTCGACATCCTTCACTGTTCTAAATCAAAATTGTTCGTTCGGTGTTACAGCTCGGAGAACAAATCAACCGCAATTGATCCAAAAAATTCCTCGAATACCTACCCGAATTTGATCGAGCAAGAGAATTATCGTGAAAATGAAACCTTTACGTTGGAATCCTTCGCTAAACAATAAAAAACCCACGTATTGTAAAGGAATATGAGAGACGCGACTTTCTTGTTTCTCCGACGATTGTGATCGATTTCCTGCTTAACAAATTCCATCCCCCTGTAAAGTGTGGCTGTTAAACGATATGATATGGAATTACAAACAAAAAGAAACTGAATATAATTAGTGACAAGAAATACGATTCCAGTAATGTTTAGTAACAGTCGGTCATCGAGGTGTGGTTGAATGAACAGCAGGAACGGAATGAATCGGACGAAAGACTTTATTTTTTCTCCTAACCGGTCCTCGAGAGTTAATGTTCGAGAACACTTCAGTATCAGTTTGTTCAGGTCAGCATAATCATATTTCTGTTCCAATCAAACTGTCCTATACCTGTTGAATTCCAATGAATGGAACTGAGCAGTTCCAGGAAAGACGCGAAGAAGAGGACGGAAAATAACGACTGAATAAAACAGTTCGTATGAAGTGTGGAACAGAAACACTACGTGATTAGTAACACTATGCAGTAAAAAGAAAAGTGTTAAAATGCATTTGAAGGGAAGACGTTCTGCGTGACTGAAATTCATAGTTATTCATCGATGAAACGATTTGAGAAATTTGTGAGGTTTAAAAGCGAAACATTATTCATACTGTTTGATATCCGTTCGATAACCCGGTCGTTCTGAACTGTACATCCACACCATTTCATCGAATACCTTAGCATTCGCATATTGGAATGGATGCGCACCCCAACTTGCCATTCCTCCTTGAAACGTACCGACCGCCACTTCAGTCTCCCACGGGTTAATATTCCACGATGGCGCAAGTTTTTTTCTAACGAATTCCACTTCCTACAGCACACATGTAATATTTATTTTCTTCATCCATTACCAGTTGATCATCTTGTAAATATGACAAAACGGTAACTGATGTGAGTACATTCTCACATTGAGGTACGTTTGTGTGGGAACTGCGCCGGAGAGATCCATACCAATCAACACATCATAATCACATCCCAAGCCAGGTTTCGGTCTGAAATTCAACAACAAATTACATTAGAGAATGCTGAAACCGGGAGTTTTTCGAGTAAAATAATTGTGTGGCTGATTTTTAGAAACACTACCATTCTCACATATTTGAGAAAAGCGGGTAAAATTAAGACTTTCATAACGATAATAATTGTAATTAGTAAGTTTATTATTGTTCCTCAGGCAATAGGAGCGGGACGGAACCGTCAAAAATTCCAAACGGCTCTGGTTCCTGAGCTGGTCAGCATTTGAAACAGATAATTCAAAGTAATTGCTTACTTTGGCGTTGTCGCTGTACTATACCCAGGACAAGTATTGTCGAGAATCTGAAAATCCGTAATTTGGTTCTCGAACCTATCAAGATCATCGTTCATTTTATAGCGACTGAGATATGAAGATTTCAGTCCTCGTCCCCACTGGTATTACAACAGTCGCTTACAGGACTGTTCCGTCTCAGGACTTCAGAGCTTAGACAATGCAGAATTGCAAAGTTTACCTCATCAGCTAGAGCATCATCGTATCGAGTTGCAATAATCGGCTGCACGCCAAGAATTGTTTTGAAATTATTCGAATTGAATTGTGAGCCAATTCCAACAATGTTCACACGTTGAGTCAAATTCGAATACAGTGATTTCACTTGTTTCAAGTCATCCGTTTCACTGCAAATATGTATCTCATCTTCAGTTTCGAAAGTAACTCAGCAGAATTTCGTGGCGCGGTTTCAGTAATTTCAGTCTATCGAACCGCCATTTAAGAATTGGATTGATAATAATCTTCGATTGCGAGGGATTTAACGAAATAATACGAGCAATAAAACATTCAATTTCAGTTGTTGATCTACTCTCTAGATTTTTGACTGACCTAATCAATCATGGAGCCCTATATTCATCGATTCCCTGGAGTACGGGATTCTTGGAAACGTCAAAAAAGTGCAGACAGAGACAATTAATGGGCTGTTTGTTGATCAAATATTTATCTTAAACACATGGAAACGATGATGGTTACTTTGCACTAAGTGCGTTCTAATGGGTTTAGTGCATTCACATGCACTGAACACATTTGAATGAATCTACCTGGTCGCTGTAAATAATGTGTAAGACGCTACATGTCCGAATCTTTGCCTGTTACTGATCAAGTAGTTTATTGCTTTGAATCCCCTGAAATATCGTTCAATGATGTGGATGATGATTTGCATTCCTTAGAAGAAGGAATCCTATCACTAAATTATACAAGAATGTTGATTTTGTGATGAATTTTCATCCTCCAGCGGCAAGAAAAATAATCTGGAATGTGTATGAGCATCAAAACAAACTCAGTAACACTCGGTGGTCCAAGAGATCCTATGTTGCTCATATTCTTCAAATCCCTTCTAAAGTCTGCGTCGTGGTGGTACCAGAATCCTCCGAACCACGGTGCTCCATCTTTACCGTACGCACCAATTGAAGCATCTGTCCATGATGGCATAACGTAAAATCTGCTGGCCAATTTGTTCGTCAGGAATGCGACTTCCTGGAAGAGTCGTTGGCATGGCTTATGAAAAGCAATCTGCGCATGCCAGATATAATACACTACATTCCGTACGAAATTATTTTAATTTATCCCTGTTAATACTAAACAAATGATATTTTATTGCTAATATGCACTCCATGAGATGGCCTTTGCGGAATATCATGTGAGTTCCAGATAGGCAGTCCCGCTAATTTCATGTCATGTCCTACTAGAATAACGTTGCAATATCGCAAAATAAACCTCTGCATATTGCTGATTTGTAACAGCCGTTGATCGATCCAAATAGAATGCAACGTCAGTGTCACAAGGAAGACCACCCGGATGAGGGCTGAAAATGGTTCAGTAATGTGGATTCTGTTTGGAAATTTCAAGTCAAGCATGAATTTATTTCCATATGATCTCTTCAAACTTGGAGGAAACCAGGATGCAGATCGACAAGCTATTTCTAAATGACACTGGGAACTCAACCATTCGACCTCATAGTCGACCAGACGAAACATGGAAGATGTTATCAATCAAAAGTCAACGTCATACGTTGGTTCAGTCGTTGTTGTTGGTTTCGGTGTTGATCGAGTTGGCTGCGGCGTGCATATCGCTTTGTTCATCTGAGAGGATAACTGGTGATTAGAATTAATGAAATCTATATTTTAAATTGTTAATTCACGCATGATTGCGATGACATCTTTGTAGAACAAGAATGTTTGCCTCAGGCTCATTATTATAACATTCCTATTTATTGAATGTCTATTAATGAGATGACCGGGTTTGTAAACTCCATATTGCAAATTTTGTAGAATGCTCGCGGTTTTGATTCAGAACAAACCCGCAATAATAACGCAGTTTTACCACTCTGGCTGATTCTTGATGATTTCCTACCTCGTGAACGGCAGATTCATCGAATTGAGACACATGCAGCACTTCAGTACTGAGTTTCTCGAACAACTGCGCATTTGCAGATCCAGGAGCAACAATGATGAATCGATCACCATTCTTTGCGAGATCACTTGCCAGCGGAACCGCTGCTTCGACATCCTTCACTGTTCTAAATCAAAATTGTTCGTTCGGTGTTACAGCTCGGAGAACAAACCAACCACAGTTGATCCAAAAAGTTCCTCGAATACCTACCCGAATTTGATCGAGCAAGAGAATCTTCGTGAAAATGAAAGCTTTACGTTGGAATCCTTCATTAAACAGAATAAAAAACCTACGCATTGTAAAGGAATATGAGAGATGCGACTTTCTTGTTTTTCCGACGATTGGAATCGATTTCCTGCTTAACATATTCCATCCCCCTGCAAAGTGTGGCTGTTAAACGATATGATATTGAATTACAAACAAAAAGAAACTGAATATAATTAGTGACAAGAAATACGATTCCAGTAATGTTTGGTAACAGTCGGTCATGGTGGTGTGGTTGAATAACCAGCAGGAACGGAATGAATCGGACGAAGGACTAGTTTTTTCTCCTAACCGGTCATGGAGCGTTAATGTTTGAGAACATTTCAGTATCAGTTTGTTCAGGTCAGCATAATCATATTTCTGTTCCAATCAAACTGTCCTATACCTGTTGAATTCCAATGAATGGAACTGAGCAGTTCCAGGAAAGACGCGAAGAAGAGAACGGAATAGAACGACTGAATAGAACAGTTCGCAAGAAGTGTGGAACAGAAACATTACTTGATTAGTAACACTATGATGGAAAATGAAAAGTGTTAAAATGCATTTGAAGGGAAGACGTTCTGCGTGACTGAAATTCATAGTTATTCAACCATGAAACGATGTGAGAAATTTGTGAGGTTTAAAAGCGAAACGTTATTCATACTGTTTGATATCCGTTCGAAAACCTGGTCGTTTTGAACTGTATAACCCCAGCATTTCATCGAATATCTTTGCATTCTCATATTGGAATGCATACGCACCCCAACTGGCCATTCCTCCTTGAAACGCACCGACCGCCACTTCAGTCTCCCACGGGTTAATATTCCACGATGGAGCAAGTTTTTTTCTAATGAATTCCACTTCCTACAGCACACATGTAATATTTACATTCTTCATTCATTAACAGTTGATCATCTTGTAAATATGACAAAACGGTAACTGATCTAAATACATTCTCACATTGATATACGTTTGTGTGGGAACTGCGCTGGAGAGATCCATACCAATCAACACATCATAATCACATCCCAAGCCAGGTTTCGGTCTGAAATTCAACAACAAATTACATTAGAGAATGCTGAAACGGGGAGTTTTTCGAGTGGAATAATTGTGTGACTGATTTTTAGAAACACTACCATTCTCATATATTTGAGAAAAGCCGGTAAATTTAAGACTTTCATAACGATAATAATTGTAATTAGTAAGTTTATTATTGTTCCTCAGGCAACAGGAGCGGGACGGAACCGTCAAAAATTCCAAACAGCTCTGGTTCCTGAGCTGGTCAGCATTTGAAACAGATAATTCAAAGTAATTGCTTACTTTGGCGTTGTCGCTGTACTATACCCAGGACAAATTTTGTCGAAAATCTGAAAATCCGTAATTTGGTTCTGGAACCTGTCAAGATCATCGTTCATTTTATAGCGACTGAGATATGAAGATTTCAGTCCTCCTCCCCACTGGTATTACAACAGTCGCTTACAGGACTGTTCCGTCTCAGGACTTCAGAGCTTAGACAATGCAGAATTGCAATGTTTACCTCATCAGCTAGAGCATCATCGTATCGAGTTGCAATAATCGGCTGCACGCCAAGAATTGTTTTGAAATTATTCGAATTGAATTGTGAGCCAATTCCAACAATGTTCACACTTTGAGTCAAATTGGAATACAATGATTTCACTTGTTTCAAGTCATCCGTTTCACTGCAAATATGTATCTCATCTTCAGTTTCGAAAGTAACTCAGCAGAATTTCGTGGCGCGGTTTCAGTAATTTCAGTCTATCGAACCGCCATTTAAGAATTGGATTGATAATAATCTTCGATTGCGAGGGATTTAACGAAATAATACGAGCAATAAAACATTCAATTTCAGTTGTTGATCTACTCTCTAGATTTTTGACTGACCTAATCAATCATGGAGCCCTATATTCATCGATTCCCTGGAGTACGGGATTCTTGGAAACGTCAAAAAAGTGCAGACAGAGACAATTAATGGGCTGTTTGTTGATCAAATATTTATCTTAAACACATGGAAACGATGATGGTTACTTTGCACTAAGTGCGTTCTAATGGGTTTAGTGCATTCACATGCACTGAACACATTTGAATGAATCTACCTGGTCGCTGTAAATAATGTGTAAGACGCTACATGTCCGAATCTTTGCCTGTTACTGATCAAGTAGTTTATTGCTTTGAATCCCCTGAAATATCGTTCAATGATGTGGATGATGATTTGCATTCCTTAGAAGAAGGAATCCTATCACTAAATTATACAAGAATGTTGATTTTGTGATGAATTTTCATCCTCCAGCGGCAAGAAAAATAATCTGGAATGTGTATGAGCATCAAAACAAACTCAGTAACACTCGGTGGTCCAAGAGATCCTATGTTGCTCATATTCTTCAAATCCCTTCTAAAGTCTGCGTCGTGGTGGTACCAGAATCCTCCGAACCACGGTGCTCCATCTTTACCGTACGCACCAATTGAAGCATCTGTCCATGATGGCATAACGTAAAATCTGCTGGCCAATTTGTTCGTCAGGAATGCGACTTCCTGGAAGAGTCGTTGGCATGGCTTATGAAAAGCAATCTGCGCATGCCAGATATAATACACTACATTCCGTACGAAATTATTTTAATTTATCCCTGTTAATACTAAACAAATGATATTTTATTGCTAATATGCACTCCATGAGATGGCCTTTGCGGAATATCATGTGAGTTCCAGATAGGCAGTCCCGCTAATTTCATGTCATGTCCTACTAGAATAACGTTGCAATATCGCAAAATAAACCTCTGCATATTGCTGATTTGTAACAGCCGTTGATCGATCCAAATAGAATGCAACGTCAGTGTCACAAGGAAGACCACCCGGATGAGGGCTGAAAATGGTTCAGTAATGTGGATTCTGTTTGGAAATTTCAAGTCAAGCATGAATTTATTTCCATATGATCTCTTCAAACTTGGAGGAAACCAGGATGCAGATCGACAAGCTATTTCTAAATGACACTGGGAACTCAACCATTCGACCTCATAGTCGACCAGACGAAACATGGAAGATGTTATCAATCAAAAGTCAACGTCATACGTTGGTTCAGTCGTTGTTGTTGGTTTCGGTGTTGATCGAGTTGGCTGCGGCGTGCATATCGCTTTGTTCATCTGAGAGGATAACTGGTGATTAGAATTAATGAAATCTATATTTTAAATTGTTAATTCACGCATGATTGCGATGACATCTTTGTAGAACAAGAATGTTTGCCTCAGGCTCATTATTATAACATTCCTATTTATTGAATGTCTATTAATGAGATGACCGGGTTTGTAAACTCCATATTGCAAATTTTGTAGAATGCTCGCGGTTTTGATTCAGAACAAACCCGCAATAATAACGCAGTTTTACCACTCTGGCTGATTCTTGATGATTTCCTACCTCGTGAACGGCAGATTCATCGAATTGAGACACATGCAGCACTTCAGTACTGAGTTTCTCGAACAACTGCGCATTTGCAGATCCAGGAGCAACAATGATGAATCGATCACCATTCTTTGCGAGATCACTTGCCAGCGGAACCGCTGCTTCGACATCCTTCACTGTTCTAAATCAAAATTGTTCGTTCGGTGTTACAGCTCGGAGAACAAACCAACCACAGTTGATCCAAAAAGTTCCTCGAATACCTACCCGAATTTGATCGAGCAAGAGAATCTTCGTGAAAATGAAAGCTTTACGTTGGAATCCTTCATTAAACAGAATAAAAAACCTACGCATTGTAAAGGAATATGAGAGATGCGACTTTCTTGTTTTTCCGACGATTGGAATCGATTTCCTGCTTAACATATTCCATCCCCCTGCAAAGTGTGGCTGTTAAACGATATGATATTGAATTACAAACAAAAAGAAACCGAATATAATTAGTGACAAGAAATACGATTCCAGTAATGTTTGGTAACAGTCGGTCATGGTGGTGTGGTTGAATAACCAGCAGGAACGGAATGAATCGGACGAAGGACTAGTTTTTTCTCCTAACCGGTCATGGAGCGTTAATGTTTGAGAACATTTCAGTATCAGTTTGTTCAGGTCAGCATAATCATATTTCTGTTCCAATCAAACTGTCCTATACCTGTTGAATTCCAATGAATGGAACTGAGCAGTTCCAGGAAAGACGCGAAGAAGAGAACGGAATAGAACGACTGAATAGAACAGTTCGCAAGAAGTGTGGAACAGAAACATTACTTGATTAGTAACACTATGATGGAAAATGAAAAGTGTTAAAATGCATTTGAAGGGAAGACGTTCTGCGTGACTGAAATTCATAGTTATTCAACCATGAAACGATGTGAGAAATTTGTGAGGTTTAAAAGCGAAACGTTATTCATACTGTTTGATATCCGTTCGAAAACCTGGTCGTTTTGAACTGTATAACCCCAGCATTTCATCGAATATCTTTGCATTCTCATATTGGAATGCATACGCACCCCAACTGGCCATTCCTCCTTGAAACGCACCGACCGCCACTTCAGTCTCCCACGGGTTAATATTCCACGATGGAGCAAGTTTTTTTCTAATGAATTCCACTTCCTACAGCACACATGTAATATTTACATTCTTCATTCATTAACAGTTGATCATCTTGTAAATATGACAAAACGGTAACTGATCTAAATACATTCTCACATTGATATACGTTTGTGTGGGAACTGCGCTGGAGAGATCCATACCAATCAACACATCATAATCACATCCCAAGCCAGGTTTCGGTCTGAAATTCAACAACAAATTACATTAGAGAATGCTGAAACGGGGAGTTTTTCGAGTGGAATAATTGTGTGACTGATTTTTAGAAACACTACCATTCTCATATATTTGAGAAAAGCCGGTAAATTTAAGACTTTCATAACGATAATAATTGTAATTAGTAAGTTTATTATTGTTCCTCAGGCAACAGGAGCGGGACGGAACCGTCAAAAATTCCAAACAGCTCTGGTTCCTGAGCTGGTCAGCATTTGAAACAGATAATTCAAAGTAATTGCTTACTTTGGCGTTGTCGCTGTACTATACCCAGGACAAATTTTGTCGAAAATCTGAAAATCCGTAATTTGGTTCTGGAACCTGTCAAGATCATCGTTCATTTTATAGCGACTGAGATATGAAGATTTCAGTCCTCCTCCCCACTGGTATTACAACAGTCGCTTACAGGACTGTTCCGTCTCAGGACTTCAGAGCTTAGACAATGCAGAATTGCAATGTTTACCTCATCAGCTAGAGCATCATCGTATCGAGTTGCAATAATCGGCTGCACGCCAAGAATTGTTTTGAAATTATTCGAATTGAATTGTGAGCCAATTCCAACAATGTTCACACTTTGAGTCAAATTGGAATACAATGATTTCACTTGTTTCAAGTCATCCGTTTCACTGCAAATATGTATCTCATCTTCAGTTTCGAAAGTAACTCAGCAGAATTTCGTGGCGCGGTTTCAGTAATTTCAGTCTATCGAACCGCCATTTAAGAATTGGATTGATAATAATCTTCGATTGCGAGGGATTTAACGAAATAATACGAGCAATAAAACATTCAATTTCAGTTGTTGATCTACTCTCTAGATTTTTGACTGACCTAATCAATCATGGAGCCCTATATTCATCGATTCCCTGGAGTACGGGATTCTTGGAAACGTCAAAAAAGTGCAGACAGAGACAATTAATGGGCTGTTTGTTGATCAAATATTTATCTTAAACACATGGAAACGATGATGGTTACTTTGCACTAAGTGCGTTCTAATGGGTTTAGTGCATTCACATGCACTGAACACATTTGAATGAATCTACCTGGTCGCTGTAAATAATGTGTAAGACGCTACATGTCCGAATCTTTGCCTGTTACTGATCAAGTAGTTTATTGCTTTGAATCCCCTGAAATATCGTTCAATGATGTGGATGATGATTTGCATTCCTTAGAAGAAGGAATCCTATCACTAAATTATACAAGAATGTTGATTTTGTGATGAATTTTCATCCTCCAGCGGCAAGAAAAATAATCTGGAATGTGTATGAGCATCAAAACAAACTCAGTAACACTCGGTGGTCCAAGAGATCCTATGTTGCTCATATTCTTCAAATCCCTTCTAAAGTCTGCGTCGTGGTGGTACCAGAATCCTCCGAACCACGGTGCTCCATCTTTACCGTACGCACCAATTGAAGCATCTGTCCATGATGGCATAACGTAAAATCTGCTGGCCAATTTGTTCGTCAGGAATGCGACTTCCTGGAAGAGTCGTTGGCATGGCTTATGAAAAGCAATCTGCGCATGCCAGATATAATACACTACATTCCGTACGAAATTATTTTAATTTATCCCTGTTAATACTAAACAAATGATATTTTATTGCTAATATGCACTCCATGAGATGGCCTTTGCGGAATATCATGTGAGTTCCAGATAGGCAGTCCCGCTAATTTCATGTCATGTCCTACTAGAATAACGTTGCAATATCGCAAAATAAACCTCTGCATATTGCTGATTTGTAACAGCCGTTGATCGATCCAAATAGAATGCAACGTCAGTGTCACAAGGAAGACCACCCGGATGAGGGCTGAAAATGGTTCAGTAATGTGGATTCTGTTTGGAAATTTCAAGTCAAGCATGAATTTATTTCCATATGATCTCTTCAAACTTGGAGGAAACCAGGATGCAGATCGACAAGCTATTTCTAAATGACACTGGGAACTCAACCATTCGACCTCATAGTCGACCAGACGAAACATGGAAGATGTTATCAATCAAAAGTCAACGTCATACGTTGGTTCAGTCGTTGTTGTTGGTTTCGGTGTTGATCGAGTTGGCTGCGGCGTGCATATCGCTTTGTTCATCTGAGAGGATAACTGGTGATTAGAATTAATGAAATCTATATTTTAAATTGTTAATTCACGCATGATTGCGATGACATCTTTGTAGAACAAGAATGTTTGCCTCAGGCTCATTATTATAACATTCCTATTTATTGAATGTCTATTAATGAGATGACCGGGTTTGTAAACTCCATATTGCAAATTTTGTAGAATGCTCGCGGTTTTGATTCAGAACAAACCCGCAATAATAACGCAGTTTTACCACTCTGGCTGATTCTTGATGATTTCCTACCTCGTGAACGGCAGATTCATCGAATTGAGACACATGCAGCACTTCAGTACTGAGTTTCTCGAACAACTGCGCATTTGCAGATCCAGGAGCAACAATGATGAATCGATCACCATTCTTTGCGAGATCACTTGCCAGCGGAACCGCTGCTTCGACATCCTTCACTGTTCTAAATCAAAATTGTTCGTTCGGTGTTACAGCTCGGAGAACAAACCAACCACAGTTGATCCAAAAAGTTCCTCGAATACCTACCCGAATTTGATCGAGCAAGAGATTCTTCGTGAAAATGAAAGCTTTACGTTGGAATCCTTCATTAAACAGAATAAAAAACCTACGCATTGTAAAGGAATATGAGAGATGCGACTTTCTTGTTTTTCCGACGATTGGAATCGATTTCCTGCTTAACATATTCCATCCCCCTGCAAGGTGTGGCTGTTAAACGATATGATATTGAATTACAAACGAAAAGAAACTGAATATAATTAGTGACAAGAAATACGATTCCAGTAATGTTTGGTAACAGTCGGTCATGGTGGTGTGGTTGAATAACCAGCAGGAACGGAATGAATCGGACGAAGGACTAGTTTTTTCTCCTAACCGGTCATGGAGCGTTAATGTTTGAGAACATTTCAGTATCAGTTTGTTCAGGTCAGCATAATCATATTTCTGTTCCAATCAAACTGTCCTATACCTGTTGAATTCCAATGAATGGAACTGAGCAGTTCCAGGAAAGACGCGAAGAAGAGAACGGAATAGAACGACTGAATAGAACAGTTCGCAAGAAGTGTGGAACAGAAACATTACTTGATTAGTAACACTATGATGGAAAATGAAAAGTGTTAAAATGCATTTGAAGGGAAGACGTTCTGCGTGACTGAAATTCATAGTTATTCAACCATGAAACGATGTGAGAAATTTGTGAGGTTTAAAAGCGAAACGTTATTCATACTGTTTGATATCCGTTCGAAAACCTGGTCGTTTTGAACTGTATAACCCCAGCATTTCATCGAATATCTTTGCATTCTCATATTGGAATGCATACGCACCCCAACTGGCCATTCCTCCTTGAAACGCACCGACCGCCACTTCAGTCTCCCACGGGTTAATATTCCACGATGGAGCAAGTTTTTTTCTAATGAATTCCACTTCCTACAGCACACATGTAATATTTACATTCTTCATTCATTAACAGTTGATCATCTTGTAAATATGACAAAACGGTAACTGATCTAAATACATTCTCACATTGATATACGTTTGTGTGGGAACTGCGCTGGAGAGATCCATACCAATCAACACATCATAATCACATCCCAAGCCAGGTTTCGGTCTGAAATTCAACAACAAATTACATTAGAGAATGCTGAAACGGGGAGTTTTTCGAGTGGAATAATTGTGTGACTGATTTTTAGAAACACTACCATTCTCATATATTTGAGAAAAGCCGGTAAATTTAAGACTTTCATAACGATAATAATTGTAATTAGTAAGTTTATTATTGTTCCTCAGGCAACAGGAGCGGGACGGAACCGTCAAAAATTCCAAACAGCTCTGGTTCCTGAGCTGGTCAGCATTTGAAACAGATAATTCAAAGTAATTGCTTACTTTGGCGTTGTCGCTGTACTATACCCAGGACAAATTTTGTCGAAAATCTGAAAATCCGTAATTTGGTTCTGGAACCTGTCAAGATCATCGTTCATTTTATAGCGACTGAGATATGAAGATTTCAGTCCTCCTCCCCACTGGTATTACAACAGTCGCTTACAGGACTGTTCCGTCTCAGGACTTCAGAGCTTAGACAATGCAGAATTGCAATGTTTACCTCATCAGCTAGAGCATCATCGTATCGAGTTGCAATAATCGGCTGCACGCCAAGAATTGTTTTGAAATTATTCGAATTGAATTGTGAGCCAATTCCAACAATGTTCACACTTTGAGTCAAATTGGAATACAATGATTTCACTTGTTTCAAGTCATCCGTTTCACTGCAAATATGTATCTCATCTTCAGTTTCGAAAGTAACTCAGCAGAATTTCGTGGCGCGGTTTCAGTAATTTCAGTCTATCGAACCGCCATTTAAGAATTGGATTGATAATAATCTTCGATTGCGAGGGATTTAACGAAATAATACGAGCAATAAAACATTCAATTTCAGTTGTTGATCTACTCTCTAGATTTTTGACTGACCTAATCAATCATGGAGCCCTATATTCATCGATTCCCTGGAGTACGGGATTCTTGGAAACGTCAAAAAAGTGCAGACAGAGACAATTAATGGGCTGTTTGTTGATCAAATATTTATCTTAAACACATGGAAACGATGATGGTTACTTTGCACTAAGTGCGTTCTAATGGGTTTAGTGCATTCACATGCACTGAACACATTTGAATGAATCTACCTGGTCGCTGTAAATAATGTGTAAGACGCTACATGTCCGAATCTTTGCCTGTTACTGATCAAGTAGTTTATTGCTTTGAATCCCCTGAAATATCGTTCAATGATGTGGATGATGATTTGCATTCCTTAGAAGAAGGAATCCTATCACTAAATTATACAAGAATGTTGATTTTGTGATGAATTTTCATCCTCCAGCGGCAAGAAAAATAATCTGGAATGTGTATGAGCATCAAAACAAACTCAGTAACACTCGGTGGTCCAAGAGATCCTATGTTGCTCATATTCTTCAAATCCCTTCTAAAGTCTGCGTCGTGGTGGTACCAGAATCCTCCGAACCACGGTGCTCCATCTTTACCGTACGCACCAATTGAAGCATCTGTCCATGATGGCATAACGTAAAATCTGCTGGCCAATTTGTTCGTCAGGAATGCGACTTCCTGGAAGAGTCGTTGGCATGGCTTATGAAAAGCAATCTGCGCATGCCAGATATAATACACTACATTCCGTACGAAATTATTTTAATTTATCCCTGTTAATACTAAACAAATGATATTTTATTGCTAATATGCACTCCATGAGATGGCCTTTGCGGAATATCATGTGAGTTCCAGATAGGCAGTCCCGCTAATTTCATGTCATGTCCTACTAGAATAACGTTGCAATATCGCAAAATAAACCTCTGCATATTGCTGATTTGTAACAGCCGTTGATCGATCCAAATAGAATGCAACGTCAGTGTCACAAGGAAGACCACCCGGATGAGGGCTGAAAATG
>JAPYMA010003027.1:36765-53678 GCA_035041965.1 Anisakis pegreffii
GTAACAGTCGGTCATGGTGGTGTGGTTGAATAACCAGCAGGAACGGAATGAATCGGACGAAGGACTAGTTTTTTCTCCTAACCGGTCATGGAGCGTTAATGTTTGAGAACATTTCAGTATCAGTTTGTTCAGGTCAGCATAATCATATTTCTGTTCCAATCAAACTGTCCTATACCTGTTGAATTCCAATGAATGGAACTGAGCAGTTCCAGGAAAGACGCGAAGAAGAGAACGGAATAGAACGACTGAATAGAACAGTTCGCAAGAAGTGTGGAACAGAAACATTACTTGATTAGTAACACTATGATGGAAAATGAAAAGTGTTAAAATGCATTTGAAGGGAAGACGTTCTGCGTGACTGAAATTCATAGTTATTCAACCATGAAACGATGTGAGAAATTTGTGAGGTTTAAAAGCGAAACGTTATTCATACTGTTTGATATCCGTTCGAAAACCTGGTCGTTTTGAACTGTATAACCCCAGCATTTCATCGAATATCTTTGCATTCTCATATTGGAATGCATACGCACCCCAACTGGCCATTCCTCCTTGAAACGCACCGACCGCCACTTCAGTCTCCCACGGGTTAATATTCCACGATGGAGCAAGTTTTTTTCTAATGAATTCCACTTCCTACAGCACACATGTAATATTTACATTCTTCATTCATTAACAGTTGATCATCTTGTAAATATGACAAAACGGTAACTGATCTAAATACATTCTCACATTGATATACGTTTGTGTGGGAACTGCGCTGGAGAGATCCATACCAATCAACACATCATAATCACATCCCAAGCCAGGTTTCGGTCTGAAATTCAACAACAAATTACATTAGAGAATGCTGAAACGGGGAGTTTTTCGAGTGGAATAATTGTGTGACTGATTTTTAGAAACACTACCATTCTCATATATTTGAGAAAAGCCGGTAAATTTAAGACTTTCATAACGATAATAATTGTAATTAGTAAGTTTATTATTGTTCCTCAGGCAACAGGAGCGGGACGGAACCGTCAAAAATTCCAAACAGCTCTGGTTCCTGAGCTGGTCAGCATTTGAAACAGATAATTCAAAGTAATTGCTTACTTTGGCGTTGTCGCTGTACTATACCCAGGACAAATTTTGTCGAAAATCTGAAAATCCGTAATTTGGTTCTGGAACCTGTCAAGATCATCGTTCATTTTATAGCGACTGAGATATGAAGATTTCAGTCCTCCTCCCCACTGGTATTACAACAGTCGCTTACAGGACTGTTCCGTCTCAGGACTTCAGAGCTTAGACAATGCAGAATTGCAATGTTTACCTCATCAGCTAGAGCATCATCGTATCGAGTTGCAATAATCGGCTGCACGCCAAGAATTGTTTTGAAATTATTCGAATTGAATTGTGAGCCAATTCCAACAATGTTCACACTTTGAGTCAAATTGGAATACAATGATTTCACTTGTTTCAAGTCATCCGTTTCACTGCAAATATGTATCTCATCTTCAGTTTCGAAAGTAACTCAGCAGAATTTCGTGGCGCGGTTTCAGTAATTTCAGTCTATCGAACCGCCATTTAAGAATTGGATTGATAATAATCTTCGATTGCGAGGGATTTAACGAAATAATACGAGCAATAAAACATTCAATTTCAGTTGTTGATCTACTCTCTAGATTTTTGACTGACCTAATCAATCATGGAGCCCTATATTCATCGATTCCCTGGAGTACGGGATTCTTGGAAACGTCAAAAAAGTGCAGACAGAGACAATTAATGGGCTGTTTGTTGATCAAATATTTATCTTAAACACATGGAAACGATGATGGTTACTTTGCACTAAGTGCGTTCTAATGGGTTTAGTGCATTCACATGCACTGAACACATTTGAATGAATCTACCTGGTCGCTGTAAATAATGTGTAAGACGCTACATGTCCGAATCTTTGCCTGTTACTGATCAAGTAGTTTATTGCTTTGAATCCCCTGAAATATCGTTCAATGATGTGGATGATGATTTGCATTCCTTAGAAGAAGGAATCCTATCACTAAATTATACAAGAATGTTGATTTTGTGATGAATTTTCATCCTCCAGCGGCAAGAAAAATAATCTGGAATGTGTATGAGCATCAAAACAAACTCAGTAACACTCGGTGGTCCAAGAGATCCTATGTTGCTCATATTCTTCAAATCCCTTCTAAAGTCTGCGTCGTGGTGGTACCAGAATCCTCCGAACCACGGTGCTCCATCTTTACCGTACGCACCAATTGAAGCATCTGTCCATGATGGCATAACGTAAAATCTGCTGGCCAATTTGTTCGTCAGGAATGCGACTTCCTGGAAGAGTCGTTGGCATGGCTTATGAAAAGCAATCTGCGCATGCCAGATATAATACACTACATTCCGTACGAAATTATTTTAATTTATCCCTGTTAATACTAAACAAATGATATTTTATTGCTAATATGCACTCCATGAGATGGCCTTCGCGGAATATCATGTGAGTTCCAGATAGGCAGTCCCGCTAATTTCATGTCATGTCCTACTAGAATAACGTTGCAATATCGCAAAATAAACCTCTGCATATTGCTGATTTGTAACAGCCGTTGATCGATCCAAATAGAATGCAACGTCAGTGTCACAAGGAAGACCACCCGGATGAGGGCTGAAAATGGTTTAGTAATGTGGATTCCGTTTGCAAACATGAATTTGTTTCCATATGATCTCATCAAACTTGGAAGGGACCAGGATGCTGATGGACGAGCTATTTTGACAGTATGAAATCGACCGTCTAATCTGATGGTCTAATACACGAACTATAGAGGAAAGCAATATTCATAAGTAACTGTTAAGTCCTACGTTGGATGAGATTTAGTTGTTGTTGATGATGTTGCTGTTGATGTTGTTGTTGTTGTTGGTGGTGGTGATGATGTTGTTGTTGTTGGTGGTGATGATGTTGTTGTTGGTGGTGGTGGTGATGTTGTTGTTGTTGATGATGATGATGGTTTCGGTGTTGGTTGCGGAGTCATTGTCGGGCACGGTGGGCAAGTTGTCTTAATTAATGGAATTTTAATAACGAGCTCTTTTCTTTAGTGCCTATCACATTCAATCACATGTAATTGTGCAATAAACATTCTCAATGGTTTCTCGTCTATTATGAACATAAAATAATTTCATTATATCCCGGACGATGTTCAGCGAAGCGAACAGACTAACACTTAAACTGGCAACAGACTTATAACCCTAGGATCAGGTGATGACTGACTTACAGTCATTAGTTTGCTAATGAAATTTATTTGAATATCCATTCTGACTAAATTATGAACTGGATCGTGGAACAGTGAAAGTGAAATGAAGTTTTGAGCGAAAAGTTGACTTATGCAAATGTATTGTAATTCGAATTTTATTATGATTGGGAATTAAATGTTGGCTTATCAGCTGAACTGCAAGATGACCGATTCGAATTCATGCTCACCGCGTGTTCTTTCACTCTGAGATCACTTCAACTTTATACTTCTAAAGGTGCTCAAGTGAGGGCTTGCAAAAGTATACTGAGTCATATCCCGACCTCTTCACTTCATTTAAACAATAATCAATGATATATGGGAGCTGAATGCAATACATGACGAAAAAATGACTGACACTTTTCCCCGGTATTTTATTCAAGATCAAGAGACATTGGAAGTATCAGTTCAAGACTAATTCAAGACTAACCGATGTTTTGAATGTTGTTGTTGTGGTATCGGTTACTGAAATGTTCTTTATCAGAATCCCTTTATTGTGTAACTTGTTTGGAATGGAAACTGATTTCAACTTCAATAGGTTTCACTAATGCACACTTAGCAATCGAATTGTCGAAAGTACAATTTACTTACAATTAGAATACATCACTGAAATTCCACTGTTTGTTGTCTGATCTATAATATATGTTCAACGCGAATCGTTTCATACGATTAATAATCCTTTCGAACGATTACATGCGAATCTTTCGCAGGATTCATATGTGAAAAATAGTTCTCATATAAGAGAGAATACAGAATCATTATCGAATGAAATGAAGTCGCAATCACCCTTTCCAATCTGCTTGTGAATGTGCACTTTCAATCACCATAAAAAACATCCACCTATCCTTATCAATATAATCACTTTAATTCGCCACAGAAAAAAAAACTTATCTTCATACGTTTAGATTTCAACAGAATACGTATGAAACTCACTGTTTTCCAATGGGATACACATTGGCGATAACATAGCACTAGGTTCTCGATTGTCTGAAACGAGTAATTCGGTGTCATATATTGGTAATTTGGTGAGCTCGACTGTTCAAAACCACCTTTTGAAGTGGATGGGTGAAAAGAGAGAGCTTGAAACAGATTTTTAGAATCTCCTAATGATCAAAGCGAAGAATCTGCTGAAATCAAAACAATGGCCTATAATATGCCGAAAGACAAATTTTATTGTTGGAGAATTGGAATTTCATTGTGTAGAAGAATCAGCCTTCGTGACGAATCCTAATAAAATTTCAACGCTCACCGATCGTTTTTTCAACGGTTGCACCAAACATGCTATTGATTTTCGCCTTCAATTCATGCAGTTTCGGAGCATTGTTGGCTGTGTATGACATACCGGACACTACCGCGACACCACCGCGTTGATCATCTGCTATACCCAAACTGCAATTCGAAATACTCTCCGTTCAAAATTCTTTTCCCCGTGATATGATCCTCATCATAGAATTCAGTTTGTGTTGATTATTTCCTACACAGAATTCAATTCAGTTTGTGTTGATTATTCCCTGCACGAAAATTGTGCTCTTGAATTTCGCTTAGCAAGCCCAAGAGTATTTTTACGGTGTCACGAAACCATTCCAAATGCTGCGTGTGCAATGATGGAAAGAACTTCATTCCATTGGGTGAATCAAATTTTGAATGCATTATCCATGTTCATGTTGTTTTGATACACTCAAAGTATCGCACTATAACTTACATTGTTATTGAGGCGCCCTTGCAGCAATGAATCTCTCTCTTTTGACGTTTATGCTGAGGACTATCAGCACCATTCGCCGCTCCGTTCAGCGCATACTCCAACTAGCAATTCAATGTTTCGTTATCGGATAATTTCTCAGTTATTGTATCAATTTCCAATTTCCTCAATCGATGATGCGAATTTTCGAACCAATAATTCACCACAAAATGAGAAAGAAACATCGACGACACTTCTCCAATAACAAAAGGCAATGAAGAAGCATCTTCATCGCTCACTTTGCAATATTTCCAACTTTTTGATATATGAATAAGGTTGATAATCACTTCATCAGTTGATAAACATGGAACACCTAATAGAAGAGGAAAAATGCTGAGCTTAAGGATCTCAATTTTTAATAAGAACTTTTTTGAAGATGCACTGCTCTTCGATCTTCTGAACTATCACTGATATCTTACTTAGGTGCAAAAAATGATTATAAAATCATTATCTTCTTCGGCACTGACTATTATTACCGATAATCATCAACTTTTATTGCTTCTAGAAAAACCTTGACCGTTATCAGCAAGAAGATAACGATCGAATTTCGTGCGTGAACGTTAAACGTCACCGAGTAAGTTAAAACGATTATTTTGCAAATTTTCCTACTTTACGATTTGAAATTTTTTCCGATATCTAACAAAGCAAACAATGAAGGAATCGTCAATGAAGTGCAGATCGTTTGGAACGTAGAAATATCATTCGTAATCGATTGAAAAGAGGAATCGAAGAACCGTGAGTGATACCTATTCTATCAACAAAAAAAAAACGTTGCCCTTTGACAAGAAGCTCAATAAGGTGTTCAGGTATCGAAGAGGATTTTCTGACAAACCTGTGATTGAATTTTGCGAGCGGCAGACGCATAATCTTGTTGGACTTCAGAATACGAAAATTGCGAGAGGCGAATGGTGAAATAGTACGAAACTGCATGGTTCAATTTTCCTACAAGCGAAAATCAGTTCATAGATGCCAAGTAAATAACTTTTCAGATTAATATAGTCAAAAAAGAAATCACGAAGCTAGAGAAGTCTTGGCAAAGTATTGCTTGATTTCATGATCATTTTCTGGTTGTTGGACTGTTATTCTGTGCGAACATTCTCTGAATCGAAGACCAGTTTCGTGGCAAAAATTTTAATTTAATGCAGAAGCCATGTCCATAGCCATACAGCCGTTCTTAAGCACTTTGTTTGCTCCGAATGGGAGAATAATTACAAAGAATGATTTATGACTAGGGTTTGCAAAATCCCGACGTTTTTTCAATCCCGGGATCGATTTTTGATCCCGGGATAATCCGGGGATCGAACAATTTTTGTAATATCGATGCGGGACATGTTCAAACACATTTTTTCGAACCAATATGTTCATTAATAATCATAAAGGAGTTAATTCAACGAATTATTGAATAAATCCAAGAAACCAAATTATTCAAATTCAAATTGATATTTCAGATAATGATAATAATGATCATGCCACAAAGGCATACTGCGTTCTCAGGCATCTTGTCATCTCGGGTCTAAGCTAATAACAATACACTTGCATGTGAATATGAAATTCTTGATTCCCAAACACTTATTTGCAATGCTTCAAGTCCATTTTCTATCAGTATTAACGTCAGCTGAATTCTGCCGTTTCAAAAATTTCGATCTTTACGAAAGGAATGCATCGTATGAATTATATCATTTGAATTTTGAAATAACTAAAAGTTCACAGATTTATCGAAAAAGTGAAAAAAAAACACCCGCAATGAATTTTCATCGAACCATCAAGCACTTAGGTATTTGATAATTTCGATCAGAAATCAAGGAAATAAACCTTTTGAATGGAACAATTTTGCTCACTTCGACAATGAATTCTCACTATGAGTGAATTCAGTGAGAATTTATGTACATTTCGATCGGATGAAAATGTTTCCAAGTAAAAAGACTTGCAGTCTTTGGAACATGCAGTTGAATTAACAGATGGAATATTGAAGCCGAACAAATCTTGTGGGAGGAAACGACTCAAAATTTCATTGAACTTTGTTGCTCTTGGTTTTTATTAGAAAATGTGATGATCTCTGTTAGTCTATTACATAAAATCACTTGAATGTTCAATAAAATGTTACGTAAAAGTTCATCGAGCTGTCGTTGGTCATGTCATTCATCCAACTAGCGTCTATTTCCTTAGCTATTCATCAATGATAGAGGGCAAGCAGCAAAAATGACTGCATATGTATGAGATGGGAATGATTAAGGCTTGCTTCAAGATGAGCATACTATCAAAATTCATGCAAATTGACCTGCTTTATCAACTACCGAAATCCCGGGATTTTTCAGAACTTAAATCCCGAGATCCCTTGCAAACCCTATTAATGACTCTTTGCTAACAGAGATATCCAAACATTACGGACAACGATTTCGTTTGGTCCATTAGTTTAGATCACTTCGGAAATAGCTTCAAAATTTCGGACACTTGAGTCGAATATCATCAGGGCTTTTTGAATGTGCCAAGGAAAATCTGCTAACCATACAGAAGGAATAATAGGGCAAACTGTGAATGAACTGGAAATGGCAATCTTTTCAGACATTTCACAGAACAACACGTGGCCCAGTTTTAAACTTACTTATTTCTTGACGGTTTTGAAATTGTACGATAAGACCGGCGAGAATGCCAGCAATGGCAACAACACCAGCGATCAAGTTCAATAACCCGAAAAGCTTCATCCCAAATCTAAAAGTCACATTCCTCACCAATCAAATGTACATGCACAAATAATACGCTATTCTCGACGCGTTCTTAATATCGTCTATTACCGAATGGATTTGTTTTCTGAAAATATCCAATGATGCCACCGAATTTCATCATTGCGGGAAATATCACTGCAAAATGAACAGTGGACAAATCGATTCGTGAAAGTTGAAGGCGTGGCTGAATTAGTTCTCATCGTTGTGATATCAAGTCAGTCAGAATCGTACGTGATGGTACTTACTGGGTTGACTGAGCGCTTGAAAAAGACTGATTATAAGGTTCATTCTTGTCAGCAATTCGGAGATGAGTGAAAACCAGATTCATCGAGTGACGAAAGAAGAAAAATCGGTATTCGTATTATGCTTATAAGTCCAACAAAATGAATTCATGTTGAGCCAAGAAAGTATACAAGACAGTCAAATGGAAACGTTGGAAATTCGTTGGGAGATTTTTCTTATGCTTTTATGGCGTAATCGAAATGATCAAAATTGAAAATTTGGAAAGTGATGAGACCGATGTCGAGTATTGAATCGAAACCGAGGTTTTCGTAGATTCTGAGCGCCCTTTAATCAACCAAAGCAAACAATCCAAGATCTGAACATCAAATGACCGAGAGCAGTGGACGTCTGATCAGTCAAAGCATTGTTAGTCTGTGAAGCACATTTACCATTTGTGAAAGCTCTCCGCAAAGCTGACTTAAAAGCTTCTCGCTAATAGATCAACAAAAATCAATTGCCGTTCGATAGTGATCAAAAAAGTGTGTATTGATAACGTCTCCCATTCGACTGTTTATATAGGATTAGCTAAATGCTTCCTGAGAATTCTATATCATGTGAGCTGATTGCTTATCATGTGAGGCGATTACATCATGCTTTTATAGATGCTCAAAAACTTTAAAGACGTCAGGGTTTTGGAGACGCATTGATCATCTTCTTGTTCGATTCTGTTTATTGCACTGTTTATTAGCTTTGTTATCAGTAATTATATTCTTTTTAGCAGTGAATGAAAAATCTTGTCAGTCCGAAAGAGCAAAGTATAGTGTATGAGATACGACAAGCATACGAATATTGTTTCCTATTTCTTACCGATCGCCTAATCAAAACTTCTTCAGTGAGTGTTGGATGAGAAGAATTCCTGAATGATTGAAATTGATGCATTGGTTGAAAAGTTTTGGAAAAATATACCTGAAAAATACTGTTCTAAAATGCAACAAATTTCGAAAGACTCGGAAATGAATAACCATCTTTTAATTATTTTGAAATGTTGCGAAAATTTTGAAATTTTGCAAAGTTTCGAATGCGAAATGGTTCAATTTTCGTTATTCTGCTCGAAATTTCAATAAAAAAAAGCCAAAGGTACATGATTTTTGGATTCCCCCTGCATTTCAAGAGTGCAAACTGAGCGCGGAATGCAAAATGAAGATTCTTTACGTTACCATTATTGTTTTGTGTATGCCTTACTGTATCCTAAATTTAAAATACCACATTAAACGGTTTCTTACATTAAGAATTACCAACCAAACGATTTCATATCAAACAAAAAATTTTTCAAGACCATTAGTTGCTAGGTTTCTTGTTTGAAATCAATTTTTATTGCTTTATTTATTGCTCATTAAAACAAGTACAAAATCAACAAGAAAGATACCCGAATAAAAGAGAATTGCACTAAAAGGAACAACTGATCTCATCGAATCGAAAGCCATCAAAAAATGATGGGATTTATCTCATACCATATCCACGGTGTCTAATGCAGTCATCTATTAACAAAACAACTACTTAAGAATGAAAGCCGCATCAAACCCATCAGTTCTGCCAACTGACATCCATTCAGCTGTTTGGTCCGCCGTCTTAGATGTCATACAAGTCTTTGATTTTCTTCATATAAGATAAATTTTCTTTTTACGACGCCATGTCCTGTAATTCACTTGTGCGTTAATGTGAGGCCCAACCAATGGTGAGGATTTGCTTCGAGTCTGAGCTGGAGTCTTAGCCTCACAATTAGCCTGTGCGACTCATTCTTTGACTGTTTATGAATGAGCATCGAAAGATATGAGAATAGCGTCTTAAAAAGTATCCGACGGCACATCGAACGGTTCCTTGAACTTTTTCGACTGTAGATAAGCGATTTTCCGAAATTTTCTGGCTTATACAAGGCCTAAATCATAAGTGTCGAAATCTATGCGTTTGTTTTGCGTCTTCACCATTCTGTCGCAAAATATGCTCTGGGGTTTTGCATCGATAATGATCGAATCCTATACCAAGGAAAAGCAGATTCAACTCGAAATCTGGATTCTCTTCATGAATCCTGGAACTTTAAATCGACAGCTTACAAGAAGACACAGATCCTTGGAAGTGAGTATAGCACTGATCTATTAAACAATCTTCAAGGCTGAGCTAGCACCTTAAACACTTCCAGCGAGCATTCGCGTATCTATCTGATAACCATAATAAAGCTTGTTTTGACTTAAACTACTGGCGATGCATTTTCCAACCAATGATTTCCTTCTGTAGCGCCCATAATCTGGATCCTGTCTGTCATACGGATGGTTCAGTTGATTTAAACTAAGCGAGTGATGTGTTGGAATTGCGTCAGAACGACGTCACGAGTGTTCTGCAATCAAAACTTATCGAATCAACATTCGAAAATGTTTAAGACAGAACTGAGGGGCCACAGGGAATGATCGTTGGTGAGCCACGAAGGGCCGTGCCACCAGATTGAAGAATTCTGCAGGTCTCGGGGTGAAGTTCTGCGTATGGCAAGATCGGCTGGGTTGTCTGTTGTTGGTATGTAACGGTATTCGATATCGGAAGTTGTATGTAATTCATTGAGTCGGTTTTGTATGAATCGTGGCAATTTTTCTGAAGTTGGAGAACATATCCATGCGAGAACACATCGACTATCAGACCAGAGAACACATCGAATGTTGTGTAAGTGGAGTTGGGATAGAACGAAGTTTGAGATTCGAACTCCGATGACTGCTGCAAGTAGCTCTAGTCGCGGGATGGTTAGTCCTTTGATAGGACAAAGTCGAGATTTTGCGTATTATAGTGTGATGGTATGACTGCTTTTAAGATATACTGCTGCCGCGTAAGCTTGTATGGATGAGTCGACGAAGGTGTGAAATTCTGATGGTGGTTGGGGAGTCTGACGAAGAAGGGTGAATTTGGTGTCTTCCCAGGATTATGTTAGAGTTTTCCATTTTTTCTGCTGCTCATGTGTAAGTTTGGTATCCCATGAAGATGTCTGTCGAGTGACATTTTGAAGGAAGACTTCGAGCGGTAGTATGGTTGGTGAGAGATATCCAACGAGGTCAAAATGTTTAGCGATGAATCTAAGGAGGGTACGTCTGTTTATGGGAGTAGTGGGAAGTGTTTTCGTTTGTATGACCAAGTTGTCAGTTGTCGTATTCTATGGAATGCCCAAAACCTTTATTGTGCCGTTGGGATAGCGATCTTCGGGTGCGATAAGTGTATTAACCTGGGGGTCGTTACATTTGAAGTCGCGAAGATTCATGTGTGCTTCTGCGAATAATCGTTTGGATTCTTTGTATGCCTCTTCGGCTTCTGCGGGTGAGTTACACGTGAGTAAGACATTGTCAACGTAAATGTTTTTTAATAGTTGTGGGGCCCATTTTGAGTTGCTTAATGAGAGGTAGTGTCTTATGGTGGCAGCCAGGAGAAATGGTGAGCTGATGGCACCAAATAAGACTCGTTGAAAACGGTAGGCGATAATGGGGTTTGTAGGGCCGATTGGGAGATTCGGGTTGTTGACCCATAGAAATGGTGTGACATCTCGGTCTTCGTCGTTGAGTTGTATTTGTAGGAAGGCTTTTTCCACAGCTGCGACAATTGCGATTGGGATGCTGCGTAGGCGGAGTAGTTGACCGACAAGGTCTGGAAGGAAAACTGGTCCTCGAAGAAGATTGCCATTTAATGATTGAGAGCGAGGAATGCTTGAGCTTGCGTCGTATACAATGCGTAGTTTCTTTTTCTCCTCGTTCCATACGGGTTGGTGTGGGATGTAATGAATGAGGGGGTCTGAGGGAGTGATATGTGCACGTTCGATAATGCCTGTTTCGAGTTGTTGCAAAATGGTTTCTTAGTATAGTTGACGGAGTTGTGGATTTGTGGCGAGTTATCGTAATAGAGAATTCAGTCGTCCGGCGCACAAGCCAAAGTTTGTCACTAAGTAAGGTTGTGATGATTTCCATGGCCATGAGACGCTATTGCGGCCGGATGGAAGGCGTTGAATGGATGAGTTGAAGGCCTGTAGGGCTCGTTCATCGTCCTCAATTGTTTCGTCGGGATTGCCGATGCCGATTGCTTCCAAAGACCATAGATCTTCGACTTTAAAATGAACAGAACCGACTAGGACGAGAGCAGTTTTTATGGTAGGTAGAGGGCGATATTGCGGTTGGACATGACCGTATCCGCCAATGAGAGGACCGATATGTGAATCGTATAATGTGAATCCTGAGTCGAGTCGTTTGACATGAGGAAATGGTTGGGTGATACGTGGTAAAGTATGAGCTTCGAAAATGTGTCTAGATCCATCAGTGAGGACGATGCCCAGTGTTACTGTAATAATTGTGAATGTGTTTCCGACAGAGTCGCCAACTCCGTGGATTGTTAATGGGGTACGTTGGCCGTGGTCAAGGCCAAGTTTAGAAGCGAAGTATTCAGTTATGAATGATGTTTGGCTCCTTTGATCTAAAAATGTTTTGGCTGGACGAGTTGTTTGGGGTAAAGTTATATTGTATACGAGAGTTGTTTGACAGAGAAGAAGTGGAATTCTGAGATCTGAGGAGTCGTTGTTGGTAATCGTTTGAGTTGTCGCAGAGATATGATGTGGGTCAGGAAGTTGGTCAGATGAAGATAGGTCGGCAACGATGTTGGTTGGCGTTGATAGGTCATGTTGTGGTGACGACGAAGGGGTTGTAGTTTGTTTAGATGTGGGTGTTTGTTGAGAAGGTAAGAGGCAAAGGAGTGTGTGATTTGCTGCGTTGCAGTACATACATTTTCTGGCAGTGCAGGTTTGATAGTTATGATTAGCTCGAAGGCAGAGGAAGCAAAGTTTTAATTCTGTCGCGCGTCGTTTTCGATCAAGTGGTGATTTGTATGTTGTGCAGTCTCTATTCCAGCGCATACCGTTGCAAAAAACACATGGAGTTCGTGGAATGGATTTGTGAGAAGTGGGTCGTTGAGGGGGTTTTGGAATTTTAGGCGACGGTTGAACGAGGTTGTGTTGAGTATGGGATGACCGAGGTATAATGTTGCGTTGAGTGTGTGCTGTGAATGCTGATGATTGTCGAGTTGGAGTGTATTGATGAGTGGGTTCATTTTTTCCCTATGAATGAGGGTTTGGGACGTGGGTGTATACCTTCTGGATGTAGGGGAGAGTTAGTGGTGGGTTCGACGTTGGCTAACATGAGGGTTATGTTCAAAAGAATGGTGAGGAAGGCACTGGGAGGATATGGCTGATATTTGAGTTTTTCAGGATGCATGAGTGTCTTCGTAGTCATATTGAGGTGGTCTTCGAGTTCGTAGATTACATGCTCGCTGTTTGTGTCGATGCCTGCAATTTGCATTTGATGTATGATTCGGCTTGCTTGGTTGTTGTAGCGCATGAGATCAGTTGAGTTATGTTCTGGATTGCGTAACTGGCGTAGTTCGTCATGCAGTCGACGGCCGAGGGTATTTTTGTTACCGAATTGCAGCTGAAGTGTTTTAATGACTGGTTCATAGTTGTCCTCATGTAGATTGTGACCACGGATGGCATCAAGAGCTTTTCCCCGGAGGCAATTAAGCAAGTATGATAACTTTTGGACGTTGGATAGGTGGGGTTGCCGATCCACGGTAGTTTCGAAAAGAGCCCAAAAGTCATACCAACGAGATTGGTCGCCACTAAATATGGGTAACTCCATTTTTGGTAGAGGTAATAAGCTAAGAGTGTGGTTGGGGTTGGGGTTGGGATTGCGAGCTGGGGATGCTAGGCGGTTGGGTGAAGGAGATTGTAATTGCTGGAGGGCGGTATTGAGGTCGCGTTCCAAAAATTCGAGTTTTTGAATGCGGTTGGCAGTCTGGTCAAGGGTGGAGTAAAGGCCGTTGGGGCCGTTAACCATTTTGTGGAAGGAATCGTGTTCGGCTTCTATGAGTATCGGAGAGTCTTTTGCGGAAAGTTGATTGATGATGCTTGACCATTGGTTGAACATTTGCTGAAGCATGCCCTGCTTGAGTTGAAGAAGGCGGCGAGTTGTGTCGGCGGTGCGGGCAGTCTAACGAATAGTAGTGATTTGTTCGTGGGGATCGACTTCCGGGTCGATACAAAATTCCAGTACTTTGTCGCATTGCTGAATGAGGGGTTGGCACGCTGTAATAGCTGCGAGTCAGGTGATCGATAGATGAGTTGAACGGAGTGGGGCGGCTTTCTGCATGGTTGGGTGGACTTATGACGCACCATTCGAAGGCACGATAGCCTTCCTTTCTTTGACCTCTTTATTGGATTTGTGGAACGAGGAAAAGGGGAAGAGACCCTGGAATTACAACACAATGACAATACAGCAATAATGAAATCGACTATCGATCACAGTGATAAAGCAATGAGTGACGGGTGATAGGGCTGAACGGCGAGTGCCGATGAACGACGTTGAATTATCGAGGGACGGGACGAGTGAGGTGGTCGGAGTGCGGGTTAACAACCTGAAGTGAACGTGAAATTAGCGCTGGGATTGTTTGGCGCTAATCAGCGTCAAACTACGATCTGACGCTGGTTAGCGTCCGGCTACGGTGCGGTGCTGGTTAGCACCCGGCTATAGTTTGACGCTATTAGCGTCCAGGAGCAATTTGGTGCTAATTAGCACCCAGGAACCACTTTGGTGCTTATTAGCACCCTGGAATCTTTTGGCGCCGATTGGCACCGGGTTATGATTTGGTAATAATTAGCACCCGGGAACGAAATTGGTGCTAATTAGCACCCGGCAACAATTTGGCGCCGGTTGGTGCCCTGGAACGCTGTAGACCTTGGGGATGGGACCCAGGGAAGAAGACCAACTGGATCGGATTGAATCGAATGACTAGTCGCCTTTTGTCGTTTCTTTTATACTGTTTAATTTTTGAGTGTTCCACCCCTTTCCCAAGATGATTGTTTTGTCTTCGTTGATCTCGGCTGTTATCGGCTTTTGGATCAGCGAATATTTTTGTCTTGAAAACCTTTCATGTTTATCTTATTTTTCCGGTTAAAAAATCGATTTCATTTTTCTTCGATTATTTTGATTTCAATTAAGAATATTACCTTAATTCGCTCTCATCGCGACAGATCAACAAAAATCAATTGCCGTTCGATAGTGATCAAAAAAGTGTGTATTGATAACGTCTCCCATTCGACTGTTTATATAGGATTAGCTAAATGCTTCCTGAGAATTCTATATCATGTGAGCTGATTGCTTATCATGTGAGGCGATTACATCATGCTTTTATAGATGCTCAAAAACTTTAAAGACGTCAGGGTTTTGGAGACGCATTGATCATCTTCTTGTTCGATTCTGTTTATTGCACTGTTTATTAGCTTTGTTATCAGTAATTATATTCTTTTTAGCAGTGAATGAAAAATCTTGTCAGTCCGAAAGAGCAAAGTATAGTGTATGAGATACGATAAGCATAAGAATATTGTTTCCTATTTCTTACCGATCGCCTAATCAAAACTTCTTCAGTGAGTGTTGGATGAGAAGAATTCCTGAATGATTGAAATTGATGCATTGGTTGAAAAGTTTTGGAAAAATATACCTGAAAAATACTGTTCTAAAATGCAACAAATTTCGAAAGACTCGGAAATGCAAAACCTTCTTTTAATTATTTTGAAATGTTGCGAAAATTTTGAAATTTTGCAAAGTTTCGAATGCGAAATGGTTCAATTTTCGTTATTCTGCTCAAAATTTCAATAAAAAACAAAGGTACATGATTTTTGGATTTCCCCTGCATTTCAAGAGTGCAAACTGAGCGCGGAATGCAAAATGAAGATTCTTTACGTTACCATTATTGTTTTGTGTATGCCTTACTGTATCCTAAATTTAAAATACCACATTAAACGGTTTCTTACATTAAGAATAACCAACCAAACGATTTCATATCAAACAAAAAACTTTGCAAGACCATTAGTTGCTAGGTTTCTTGTTTGAAATCAATTTTTGTTGCTTTATTTATTGCTCATTAAAACAAATACAAAATCAACAAGAAAGATACCCGAATAAAAGAGAATTGCACTAAAAGGAACAACTGATCTCATCGAATCGAAAGCCATCAAAAAATGATGGGATTTATCTCATACCATATCCACGGTGTCTAATTCAGTCATCTATTAACAAAACAACTACTTAAGAATGAAAGCCGCATCAAACCCATCAGTTCTGCCAGCTGACATCCATTCAGCTGTTAGGTCCGCCGTCTTATCGTTAGATGTCATACAAGTCTTTGATTTTCTTCATATAAGATAAATTTTCTTTTTACGACGCCATGTCCTGTAATTCGCTTGTGCGTTAATGTGAGGCCCAACCAATGGTGAGGATTTGCTTCGAGTCTGAGCAGAATCTGGATTCTCTTCATGAATCCTGGAACTTTAAATCGACAGCTTACAAGAAGGCACAGATCCTTGGAAGTGAGTATAGCACTGATCTATTAAACAATCTTCAAGGCTGAGCTAGCACCTTAAACACTTCCAGCGAGCATTCGCGTATCTATCTGATAACCATAATAAAGCTTG
Organism: Anisakis pegreffii; assembly: GCA_035041965.1. Classification (NCBI taxonomy): domain Eukaryota; kingdom Metazoa; phylum Nematoda; class Chromadorea; order Rhabditida; family Anisakidae; genus Anisakis; species Anisakis pegreffii. The sequence continues at coordinate 53,251 of JAPYMA010003027.1, forward strand.
TTTTGACTTAAACTACTGGCGATGCATTTTCCAACCAATGATTTCCTTCTGTTGCGCCCATAATCTGGATCCTGTCTGTCATACGGATGGTTCAGTTGATTTAAACTAAGCGAGTGATGTATTGGAATTGCGTCAGATGACGTCACCAGTGTTCTGCAATCAAAACTTATCGAATCAACATTTGAAAATGTTTAAGACAGAACTGAGGGGCCACAGGGAATGATCGTTGGTGAGCCACGAAGGGCCGTGCCACCAGATTGAAGAATTCTACAGGTCTCGGGGTGAAGTTCTGCGTATGGCAAGATCGGCTGGGTTGTCTGTTGTTGGTATGTAACGGTATTCGATATCGGAAGTTGTATGCAATTCATTGAGTCGCTTTTGTATGAATCGTGGCAGTTTTTCTGAAGTTGGAGAACATATCCATGCGA